>ML780153.1:387234-401237 GCA_009831015.1 Picea engelmannii | reverse complement strand
ATGAGGTGTATAGTTGATGATGTTGGTACATATTGATGAGTCATAGTTGATGAGTAGTTGACACATGATTGGTACATACTTGGCACATGTTTGGATGCACTTGTTTATGGTACAGGTTGATTACAGGTTGGTGCATGGTTGATTCACTTGTTTATGGTACATGTTGATTACAGGTTGGTGCATGGTTGATGCATTTTTTTGTGGTACAGGTTGATTACAGGTTGATGTACAGGTTGATGCATGGTTGATGAATGGTTTAGATTTATTGGTACAGGTTTACAGTGGTATATCTCACAGTGATAGTGTGGCAGTGGTTCCATCATTCTACTTCTACTTCAGGGTGGTAGGACGAGGCAAGGACAGGTGGTTGTAGCCACCTTCCGGTTGTAGCCAGAGAACATTGGGGGTTGTAGCCTTCTTCTGGTTATAGCCAGAGATTTGGAGAGTTGTATCTTCCCTCAGGTTGTAGCCTAAGAAACTAGGGGGTTGGAGCCTCCTTCCAGTTGCAACTGGAAAACAAAGAAAGTTGGTGCTTCCAATGAATGTAATTCTTCAAGACATATAAGAAAAAGCATTTTGTGGTTTTCTCTCGATTTGGGTTTCCACGTAAAACATTGGTGTACTTTGTATGTGTGTGATTGTTTATTTATTACTGGTCATTATTGTATAATAATTCTACATTGATATAACATTTGAAGAAAAAGGATTAATATTACGTTATTACTGATTCACCCCCCCTCTCAGTAATCCAACAATCTACTTTTGTATTAAATCTGAATGATTTTTACAATGTTTACAAGACTGGACTACAACAGAGTCTTAGTTCTTTCACTTCTCTCCTCTCTTCTCTTCTCATGATCTTCTCTAATGCTCTCTAATTATCTTCCATGCTAATGCCTTATTCTAATGCCTATATCTCAATACATTTCTCTTTTTACAAAAGAGGGGCTTCTCGAGCCTTCCTCACCTACTTACATTAAATTATAATTAATTTACCCCTAGTCTGAATCATATCTAGATCTATCTATCTGTCAGCCATTAAAGGAGAATGACACTCATCCTTACACATACTCAATGGCTCGGCACTCCTCGAGCCTTTCAAAATTTAATTACATTAAATTTTCAAATTTAAACTCAAAACGAGAAGGTTGGTGCTTTTCTCTCCTTGAGATCTACTCCCTCCTAGTGTGTTGTTGCATTAGATGCTGACACGTTGTTGATGCTCCTGCATCAACAAGGTCGTAGAAAAATCATGTATCATGGGAGTTGGAATTGGTTCCAATGGGATACCACCACTATTGGAATCTACTGTAAGAAATGTTGGGGTGTCCACTCTAAGGACCCAAGCGAAAGCACTGGAATGAATCCTAGAAGCCATCGATCGTGGGGTAGTGTTTGGTATTGGTGGTGCTCCTCCAAGTTGTTGACAAAGATGGTCAATGTTGCAGATAAAATTCGAATAAAATTGTTGTTGAAGAAACAATTTTCATTTTAAGGTATCAATTAATGTGGCAATGCCCAATGCCATATGAACAAAACCATGTTGAGTGGAGGGAATGGTACTACGATCGGATAGGCTGGTCCACTGATTATTTTCCCTGATCGAGGTAGATTGTGCTTGTTGTTGTGTGGAATGTGGATATTGAGAGCACTTGGATATCGTATCATTGTTGGAACCCCTACCATGGGGGATCACACATTGTGCTTGATGTCGCACAACTTTAGCCTTCTTTTGGTCTTGATTGTGCTTGGTGCACGTTTCTAGAGTACTAGTGTCTGTAGCGGGAATTATTTTGAGATTAGTGGGTCATTCGATCATGCCTTGTTGGATGTCTTCTTATGTAATCCAAAACGAGAGGAGTGCCATTGCAATCCCCTGATCATTAGAGGTATAGATGAACACATTATGGAAAGTAAATTAAAATAAAAGGTATCCATCATACCTATCCATGAGGGTGTATGGAATTCACTCTTTCCAAGTATTTGCATGGATTAGTTGTTGGTGCTAGCTCTAAAACAACTCGTCGTTGGACTCTTGGGCATGAGGATCCTTTCTCTCATGCAGTGACAAGAATCTTGGAGCTTCAAAAGTATTCTTACTTAAAACAAGTTGTTCAAAACCCCAAGGGGGTATCCAAAGCACCATAGCAAGAAAAATTAGAATGAAACTATAATGAAACTCTTTCCTGGAGTTTTGGGCGTCTAATAAATCATCAATGAATTCATTAATTACATATCTATCCCAAGCCATTTGAACACCGAATACACACTATTCAGCTGCAACCACTACTATGAATGGGAACTCTTCCTTTGTACAATTGTGCAGGATTTTGCAAGCTATAAACTGTGTAGCAAAGTGAACCGGCTGGGCGTTCATTTCTAAAATTTGTACCCCACGCTGACCATGACATGTATTGTATGTGTCATAGATCTCATGTTGTGCAATGTATTTAGAGGATAACTCTTTTCGGGCTTATCTCCATGCATGGGTAGGCTAGTAACGTGACATATTTTTTCTTCATCCACTAGATACTTCCCCGGCAGCCACAAGTACCCACCGTGTAGGCAGGTGAGTAAAATACAAACACACAGGACACACATGGTGATGATCCTGCTATGCCCAAAATGAGGGAATTCAATCAGAGGGAGAATGCCGACTTGTCTAAGGGATTGCACCCACTCTTGGGTGAGCACTAACAACTTACTATCAACACTTTGAACAATGTGGGCATAATGGTGGAAGGCCAAGGTGGGGAATTTCTCGGGGTCATGAAAATCATAATCAGTGAATTGGAAATATTGTACAGTCCCCATTCGGGAACCTATGAAACTCACATGTCAAGATAATACCAACTTTGTTGTCTATTGGTCTTTGCCAACCTTGGATCTATTCCAGCCATGTGGTTTACTTGATGACGCCAATGGAATTATTTTAGTGGGGTTCTGTGGAAAGCTACTACTGGGAAAATATGTTGATACTTCCACTCATGTTTACTACTATTGTGTCTTTCCAACTGATATTGCAGACCATCTTTTTATATATGGAGGAAATTATGCACTGATATTCCCAACATTAAGTCTAAAAAATGGAAAGATTTAAGCATGTACTACAAAACAACTAGGAGGTAAGAAATGAGAGTGTCATAGGATAATGAGTATTTTCTTTTGGGTCATTCATATGTATACTATTCCAGTAATCCCATCAATATACAAATGATCGAAAGTTGTGTGAGCCGCATTCATCGAAATTCGTGATCGGTGAAATGTATTATTTCTTGTGTATTAATGGTGAATGATGATGAGTTTTACCACCAAATGTGTAGAAGCTCTGAGGATTTCATAGAATTTACTATTAAAGGCCATGTTAATGATTGTTTCCTTCAGAAACTATATAACAAACACATGACCATCTTCATTCGGGAGAAGACTAGGACGGTAGATCCTTGATTGTGAGAGGGACATCTACGTACATGTGCATATGTGGTTCTTCGAGGGCACCACACATGTTTCATGCATTCCCTGATGTGGGTACCCCTTGGTTACTTAATTGCAACAACCCCTGGTGGGACAAAAAACCTCTTCACCCATATCCATCCTATCTGTTTTGTCCACTAAGAATCCCTCACTGTGTTATTTTGATGGGATTCATCTATTTTCTCAATGTGGATAGTTGTGGTAGGGTGAGCCAATGTTATTTATTCTTCCATAGGCTTTATAGTGAAATCCATTTCTTGGGCATGTGACTCCTTGATATGTGTCATGGAAAACCCAAGTTTCGTGAGGACAACCTTCTTTTTGAGTGGCCTACGCAGGCTCTCTAACTGTTTGTGGCGCATCTTATATCTATGCATGGCTATCCACCTCCATTCACAAGAATACATGTAGCGACAAATATCCCTATCGGGTCTAAACCTTTCCTGCATGGATGCCTCGATAGATTCCCACCCACGACAAGGTTCTTGATGCGTGACCCACCATTGGAAAGAAATTCCTATGAGCACTACATCAAGAGTGCAATCCCTGTGATGTTCGAGAATGTGTCATATCCATGTAATAAATGTGTCCATAATTTTTGAGACATAGTACTGATGGGATACAAATTATTCCTCACACACTTCTGCATGAATATGTGTGCACCTCCTTGTTGACACTTCATATAATTTATGCTACCACCTTTCCATAGTATCTTCATAATCCATGTCATAAGACTTAACAATTCACCAACTTAACTCTCCATCTATGGTGGGGTTGATGTAATCCTCCTTATGCCCAATGATCTTATAGATGTTTTCAATAGCTGAGCTATGCACATCCTTATCCAATAGATCATTGTATCTATATCCTTCATACATATTCAGAGGTGAGACCATGCGCAGGGTATCAGTTTCAAAGGAAATATGCCTCTTCTTGAAATTCAAAACTGCATTATTGTCAAAGGCCAAGTGAATGCCCAACAGTGCAAGGTATGGGTCAGATTCATCCATAATTTCTATGACCTCAAAGTCATCCTTTGTTTTTACCCATTCTATATTTACTTCCACTTCTCCAATCAACCTATCAGGTAGATCTTGTATTGGTTTACCAACTGCAACTAGATGGGAGACCAGACCAATTGTGGTTTACCCATGACCTCCCAAGACTTCTTTGGTATAATATTCATGTTGGAACCCATACCCAACATGACTCCATCCATGTCATAGCCACTAAGATTTGTTGTCATCTTGAATTTGTGCCCCGTGCACTTTTTCTTACTGAATTGGAACATCTATTTTCAGTAGGGGAGCCGATATAGTCCTCTCCATTAATGCCTTCCCCATATAGGTGGCTAACATCTACATTAACTTCTTTGTAAAATAATGATCATTGATTAATCTCAAACAATGACGTAATAAATTACTTAATTGATCCTATGTGTCCATCTCACGACCTAAGCATGCAATGCTTCTTCAAGCATTTCATGCTTCAACTCTTCAATATTATGCTCCTCAATTCCTCTTTTTTTGGTGCCTAATAACTCTTCCTTATTGTGCACTTATTCCATCAACCTCTGTGTCACACACTACAAATCCTCACACATGTGAGCTTCTTCCAAATATCGTTGCATTGCGTGCTAAAACTCTTCTCAGGCGTGATCCTCTTCGAATGACCTCTGTTTCACCCATTGTACTTCTTCCTGGATTATTTCCACCTCCAACAACCTCTATGTTTCCCGTTTTACTTATTCATTGATCGGAGCCTCCTCGACTAATATTTTTTTTGCACGCTGCAACTCTTCACGTTCTATTTATTCTTCAATAGCTCTTTGCACTTTGCATAGGAACTTATTGTGTTGGGAAGAATCAAAATTAGGAGGGGGTTGTGATTCCTTTTTTATCTTCCCCTATGGATTATGACTCGATCTCTCGGCCTGCTCAAAGTCCCTTCCTCTTTTATCTCCTCCTCAAGTACCACTAGAGCATTGACCTCCTCATATTTCTTCTTATTTTTGTGTGGCTCTGCATGCACCATATTACAATGTGTCTTCTTTTCTTCCCACTTCTTCACTAAATCAGGAGATTCCTCCATGACATATTCGAGAATGTAGCAGTATGAAAAAAGCACGTATATTTTGGTACAAAAACCTTGATACATGACCAATTTATCCACAATTGAAACAAGCTGGGGGTTTGCCTCCCCCTCCACCATATCATATGTTGTGACTGTGCCCATATCCTCCTTTGGGACCTCCTTGGTATCTACCTCTCTCATCACTACAAAAATCACCACTGTTATGTTCTTCATGTACCTGCAATGCATTGTGGGTATTGTCTTGCATCAGCTCGATTCACTGACAATTATTAGCATCATGTCCCACATATTTACAAAAATCACATAATAGAGTATGATGCGTGTTTTGATACTTCTTCAAATTTGGGTAGCGAGGTGGTATGTGGCCTCACTGTCAGCCTATCTCACACCATTTCATCTCTCTAGTTGGGACTAGACTCAACTCGACATGCCCAGCACCACATAATTCAAAAGTACAGGGCATCCTTCCCTGCAATGATCGTTAGTGTGACATGCGGTATACCAAACGTTCTCACACATGACTTTCTCCTTTCCCATATCTTGCTATTGCATCACTGGGTTGGCCAATTGAGACTACACCTGTGCTAATCCTGCCGACATCTTTTCCCTTTCTAGTGTAGCTTCTAGGTGCATTTAAATTTATACCACCTCTTCTTGATTATCCACCTTCTGATGGGTGAGAGGGACTCAAATATGGGGAAGAAACCCTGCAATAAACCACTCTTGGTTCTTCACATCCTAGTTTTGGAACATCACCCTATCTGATAAAATATTAAACTGTTGTTCATAATCCCACACAGTTTCTCCTTATTGTTGGTTAATCTCCTTGATCTCAATAATGCATCGAGATGCAGACATGGAATTTTTAAATTCCTTCAATAAGTCCCTTTTCATATTTGTCAAATACCTCATCTATCCCACCATCACAATGGCCTTGTACTTCATGTACCATGTTAAGGATTTTTCCCTGAACGTAGCTTCCAACCACACGATCTTTGTTTCTTCATCTGTGATCCTCTTGAAATACCATATTTCTTCGCAAGTGAACCAATGTTTGTATGTGTCATATTTACCCATTTTGTGGAGCATGGGTAGCCTCAGGGTGCTATTCGGACTTTCCATCATCAATCTCAAACCAACTCCTATGATATGACTTCTAGTTTTCAAACTCCTTGCTACTAATACCCTTCTTCGTAAAGTGGCACTAGATTCAATTTCATCTTCACTCACCTCTTCTCTTATGTCTTCTTCTACTCTTTCTCCTACTCCAATCACTTTACTATTTGTTGTTCTTTCTTCTTTATTACAAACATGCAAGGGGGGTGGTTCAAAGGGGGGGTAATTCCATCTCCTTCTAAAATTTCTTGTGAGGGGATCTAGAGAGTTTCCTACTTGCAGTCACACAAGACCGTCTATAATCTCCAATTATTATCCACACCACTAGAGGATCCTTCATCTTCCTCTTCTTCTCCTACATGTCTACTCTTCACCTCATCTTTTTCCAAGGTTGTGACATTCCACAACAACCAAGGGGTTCATAATTCATCACCTGGGCCCCTAGGACCACCAGTAATACTACTATTGGTATCCCCACTGGACACCCTACTTTTGACACCAATCCTCTTTGCAGGCCGATCTGCACTTGTGCTCCACTCTGGAACAATGCCTTCTTCAACACTTCCTCCTAGTTTGGTATCTTTTCTCTTCATCCCAATCCCGAACCCTCATCGTGCCCCCATTATTCTCTATTTCCCCCCCCTCTTATCCACTTTCCTTCTTATCTCAACCCTTCTTTCATATATCTCGGTTGTCTCTCTTCTCTTCTCTTATGGGTCCATCCTATTTCTCACCTCATCTCAACAATTTGTGGATCCTCCTCAACAAATCTGCTTCCTTTCTCATTTTCCCCCATCTTTTCAACCCCTCCAGCACGAGGGAAGTTTACTCAACCATTTTTTCGGGATCCATGGACATCATCCCTTTCTCTACGAACAACGTCCTTATCTAGAGTGGAATATATTCTATCATGAACTTTCTTTTATCTTCACTAAAAGAATCGATGCATTCCACATCAAATTCAATAATATATCCCTCTTTTACTCGAGCAAACTAGAATTTAATAGCCCGAGTCCACTTGTTTTCCAACACCTTTAATATATCAAGCATGGCTTGATCCCAAACCACTAGTTCCAATGGACATATGGTAGAATTGGTAGTAGTTTTCCTTTTTATCCATTCTTACAACAAACAGGGGAATTCAACAAAGAACATCTCATCCATATCAGTATAAATGTATTTATCTTTCCATCTCGCAGACCCTGAGTTTCTCACACGGAAAACTCATGCTCTTTTGCAGTTATCTAGTCTTGAATTTCCTCTCAAGATGGATACCACCTCATCTCTTTCCTTAATTCTTACCTACAATAATTTCAAGTCCCAACAACAGAACCATTTTTTGGGCATCATTCCATGCTTTCATGTGTCCTTCTTAATGCTGGGAATTTTATACCTAGGGTTCGTGCAGATTTGACCAACAAAAACCCAAAAGCATCAGCATATCAATCTTCATCCAAGGCTAAAGAAGGTCTCACCCGAGATGCAATGAGGATCATAGAGACCATTTTGTCTTGTGATAGGGATAAAAGGATAAATACCTAGGGATCCATTCAGGATGGCATTCATGCACTCCATTAGCATCAACTTATTATTAATCAATAAGTAAAACAATAGACACGCATATCTAAATAACACATGAATGACACATGATGGATCAAAACTGTTGTAGCTTTATTATTCCTTCCATTCCATAGAACACAAGCATACATTAAGCAGACTAGATTCAATAGAAACAAAGACTCATGTCCTGTTTAGATAATTCCCCATAATTACAACATATTGTGTCATGCACATCCTTATAATCCTCATACCCATGATAGACTTAGACTTATACTCATAAGCATTACAACATTACAAAGGCTCATAGTGAGCTTCGACACAAAACACTCAATCAATCTTCTACGCGAGTGTCTAACTCTCTTACCATCTAACTCTATTTTTTATGCTTTTTCTTCCTTTTATAGCTTTCTCTACTCGGGAAATTTGTCTATTTCTTCTCTAATCCACTTGCTCTACTGAAAATTTGCCTTGCACACTTCTCATACCTTCCTGCTATCCACGTATCCTTCTAGAATCGGAGCAATTTTAACTACCTTTCAATCTCATCTTTTTTCAACTCCATGTTCCCTTGTTTTGTCGACCTTAATCATTTGAGAATATTTCTTGATGATTCCTTTCTTGATTCTAGCGTGCACCTTCTTGAATTCTGATGCTACTGAAAAAACTCGAACCTATTTCATTTCTTGAATTTGGCACACAATATCAAAACTCATTCTGACACAGACTTCTTGTCATTCTTCACCCATTAGCTTAGTCATGTGAAAAACTAAAATGGGCGTGCACAAAACTTGGAATGAGTACACACAAAAGTTGGCATGAGTGTGCACAACTTCATTTGTGCACGTGCATGAGATTAACCCAAAATTTTGGGTGCCAACAATGACCATTAAGTATGAGTTGAGCAATTTGAACGCAACCAAAGATGCCTTAAGTAGGAAAAAGTGTCGTGTATCCTTGGAGGAGGAATATTTGTCGATGCTCATGGGAAGTCAACTGTAGGTATTGATAGATTTGTAAGAGAATATTAAGGAGGGAATGCACAAGGATCTCATAGATTTGAACATCGTGAAGCAGGTGAAGGAAGGAAAAACATGAAAATTTTATATGGACAATGGCTTCTTATATTTTGGTAAGTACATATATGTGCCTAAGTCAACTAACCTTCGAAATGAAATCTTAAGGGAGAGCCATGATTCACCCTAGGCTAGCCACCTAGAATAGTGAAGGACACTTTTCTAGAATGAGGTTACTATTGGGAAAATATGAGGAGATATGTCGAGGAGTACATCCAAACTTGTCTTGTGTGCCAACAAGATAAGGAAAACACCAAGATGAAAATTGATCCATTGTATCCTTTGTCAGTTCTGGAGAGACCTTGAGTGAGTGTCTCAATGGACTTCATCATTCAACTTCTAGTCACATAGGGGTATAATGGGATGATGGTTGTGGTCGACCATTTTTCCAAGTATGTTGTCTTAATTCCAATGAAGGTGCCTTTTCGCAAAGGAAGTTGTGAAGTTGTTTTTCAAGAATGTTGTGTAAGTATTGGGGTCTCCCATTGAGTATTGTGTGAGACAAGAACACAAAATTCATGGGATGATTTTGGACATAGTTGTGCAATCCCATTGGAAGCAATTTATTGATGAGTTCAAGCTACCATCCATAGAATTAAGGGTAGACATAGCACATCAACTATCTCTTGGAGGATTACTTAGGGCACTTTGTGTGGGAACACCAAACAAACTAGCCAGAGTTGTTGCATGTTTCTCATTTTAGCTACATTATGAAAAATATATTAATAATGAGTTACAACCCATTTCATTTGGAAAATGGGTAGTAACATTTGACACTATATATGATTATACAAGACTATTATGTGAACAACCCATCATCCTTGGTCTTCATGAAAGGATGGTAGGATAGATTAGATATGGCTCATGTTCAATTGAATAATGAAGCCTTTGGTAGATTAGGGTAGGAGGGATGAAGATGTTAAAGTGGGCGACTTGGTATTTCTCAACCTGGGAAGAGAAAATTTCAAACCACTTAGCAACATGGTTGGTGCCTTGGTGTGGAGGTTTGAAGTTCCATTCAAAGTTCTTGAGAATATTGGAAACATCGCCTACAGATTGGAGTTACCATCCCACATGAGGTCTTACCATCTCATTTTCCATATAATTCAATTGAATCCTTATATGACTTATGAAGGAGGTCCTGGTAGGGTTTCCCCATCCCAAACCCCTACCTTTATTACAAACAGACCAGATTTTGAAGTGGAGGATATACTTGCACATGGGACCTTCTTCTTTGGAAAAAACCAAAGACAAAATTACTTTATTCGTTGGAAAGAAAAACCCGAGGAGGAGATAATTTGGAAAAGGAGGAAGGCATTGTGGAATCATGAGAACAAGGTTTGAAGCTTTGATAAATGACAACTTGGAGCACTTATACATGTTTTCATTATACGTTGTCGATAAAACAACAATTTTAGTGGGGGAGAATGTAATACATCTTCTCATGGATGGAAATAGGAATGTTTCCAAGTTGAGCATGGAAGTTTCAACGGATGGAAGGAATGTTAGTTGTTCCTTCCTGAACAATTGGATGGAGTGGTGACCCATCCATGGTGCCTACATACAGAACTTGGGAAACCTTGGGTGCATGAGAAGGATGTGCAAACCCAAAGGAGTGACTTTTCCCATGATGTGTGGAAGTCTCCTTTGAATGAACGAGATGGATTGGATGCAGTGGATCACTTGGTTGAACTTGGGGAACACTTGGGTGAAAACAAATGGAACGATAGGGAAACCTATATGGGATCAAGAATACCTGGTAGATGGGACTACCAAGATGGATAGGATGACTGGGGGTGTTGACATTACTTGGGCTTGGACTTAACACAATATGGAATAGTTCGATGGACCATGGGCTTGAGGTGAATTCGGGTCCACTTGGAATCATTTGAATTGATAGTGCATGGAAAGGCTCATATAAGTAATTTGACACCTCATTGAGCTAAGGAATTCAAGCAAGAGTAGTAATTGGTCATCAAGTATGTCTGCTGCTATCATGTTCATGTTTAAGGCATCACAAACCGTTAACTTGTATTGGCTAAGTGATGAAGATGGAGATAGGAATTGTAGGAGGCATGCTAGTGGATTATTTAGCGGTTGGATTGAAAATTGTTGGTCTGTTTCCATTGTACTTGTAATATGAAAATGATTCACAAGAAGTTTGTTTTCTCTCCTCTATTGTAATTGTAACATTTTTTATATAATGAAGAGTTAAGGAACCTGCCTTGGTTCCCATCCATACTTGCATTGCATGGTTTTCTCATGTGTGTTGAATGTTGTTGTTCCATGTATGCTTGTTCACTAAGTTGTGAAATTGGTTAAGTATAAGTATCATTATGGAATATTTTAAGGGTATTGTCGGATGTATTCCTTGTGTGACTATTGGATGGTATAATTTGAGTAGGACCTACATTGCATCTAACTACTGTAGCATAAAGACACATTATGGGAATACTTTAAGTGAAGAGGAATAGTCTGGTTGTAGTAGGTGTAGGTTGGTCAAGCCATTATGACCAAGGAAAAATAGTGTCACACAATCAGAGATAAAGAAATGAAATTGTTTTGGAAAGAATCTTATGTCCATGTCACAAACCCTATTTAAGGGTTTTCTAGAAGAAACGTTAGATATGAATTCCATTAGGATATTTTATTCCTTGAGCATGGTTGAGGAACGAAAACAAGGACCTAAATATATTTTTAAATATTTCTAGGATTAAGAGACTTGAATTAGTCCATGAACCAACACATGAGTTCTCTATAGGCCTTCAAGCGGGATACAAGTTCCATGAATACAGTGTGTGCACTTGAAATGGGTCTAGATGCCTCAACATGGTCAAGGGGACAAACAATGGTCTTAATCCCTAATTGAACCTTCTCAATCTCAAGTTCCATGAAAAAAAACTAGACGTGATGAAACGAGCCCTCACTATGGGTTCTTTGACCTAAGATTTGGATATTGGCACCATTAACATGTTTCACATACCACATTTGGGTATCAATTCATTGACCGTAGTTGTGGTAGGGAATAAACATCCTTATTCCATTGGCATTGGTTGGGGAGGAAGAAAACAAGATTAGTCCCTACACATAGCTTCTTAGGCTCAAGCACCATGTGAAATATCCTCATAATGCCACATGAGAGAATGCATGGTTTATAGGGCTTAGGCACCACCAAATATTATAAGCATGTGTCGTATGTTCTTATTGAAGCTTCTCAAGATCAATATCTTTGAATAATTACTTCAACCAACATGTATTTGGACAATGAATGTAATACATGCACTATGAGTAGGTATTTTACACTAGAAATGTGTGTTGACTCATAAACATGGCCAGGGGGGAAATAACAACCTTAAACACTAATTGAACCTTCTCGATCTCAAGCACCATGAACAACACATAGAAACAATGACATATTCTCTTTTCAATTAGTTTTTCATGTGAGATTTGAATATGGGTGTGATTATGAGGTCTTGGGCATCAAAGATACATCCTGGGTACTCCATCACTATACTCAAGGGAGGGAAACAAGAGACTTTAGCCCTAAAAATTTCTTCTCATGCTCAGAAACCATGGGTGATGTAATGATCCCAAGCCATTATGCAAGGATGATCATTGTTTTGGTGTCTTTTTAAAACTTTTTATGAGTGAGGTATTTCGTCAAACACTTTGTTGATCTACCTTTTAGATGTCTTTATATGTGTGTATGCAGAAAATAACAGAAAGAGATAACGATGGAACATACCTCAACCATATGAAATAAGATAGACAAGCCAAAACATCTCAATTCTTCTTTATTCATAAAATAGAGAAACCTGCTACAATGAAGATGTCGATCTAGAATGCTCAACAGATGGCCAAGAAGACAGACAATAGATAAGAGCTGCTACGAAATGCTCCCACTAATACAAAAGATGCCTCCAAAGGCTGAATAGAAATGAAGATCAATACAAGCAGATCTGAATGCCAAACTCTCCAGCTGAAGAATGCCACGCTCCAATAGAAGGCTGAAACCCTCAATAACTCGGCCTTGCTGCCAAAAGTGTCCAATCACCCTAATAAATATTCCAACTGATAGATCGGGTGATGGTAAGAACAACCCAGGTGACCGAATCTCCAAGATCCCTCTCAATCTCTGTAGATCTAAAATCCCCCACTGAATGGTGCACCCCACTAGATGATTGAAACCCTAGATAATTCGGCCCTGCTGAAAGAGGCCTCCAAATGCTCTGAAACTCTCCAGAAATATAGATCGGGACACTGCAAGTCACTAGGTAATGTCTCAGGGTCAGATCTGAAGTGTAACCCCTCCAAACGGACTAGATCTGGGTGTAAAAAACGCCCTCCTTCTCTTCAATTCGCCCCACTGCTCAAGAAATAATCTAAGCCATAAAACTGTCTCAGAAAGCACTAGATCTGATGTCCAAGGCCTTGCAATGAAAACCAAAGTGATAGAATCCTCAATGGCCCTGCCAATCTCCTACAACGAATCTCTCTCCAAACATGGTACGCCCCTCTTGCTGGAATCCCTCAACTGGTGCATCCTCTCTCTATCTGCACATGAAACTGATGTAGAATCCTCCTGCAACTAAGTAGATCTGGAACTAGAATGGTGTGGGAGAGTATTGCATCTCCGAGACCAAGCTTGGGACAATATAGGTGGAATCTTTCACCACTGAATCGTCC
>ML780153.1:358260-381692 GCA_009831015.1 Picea engelmannii | reverse complement strand
AGAATGGTGTGGGAGAGTATTGCATCTCCGATACCAAGCTTGGGAAAAGATAGGTGGAATCTTTCACCACCGAATCGTCCTCTAGGGTTTGTTATGTCAAAACCCTCAAAACCCCCAATATTGGGCTCACTAGCTAGAAGCCAAAAATCAAAATAAGATCATACATGAATGAATGAGAAGAGGCCTTGCATTTCCTTTATACTTTTTGGCTCACCTTGTCCCTCCAAAGTGACTTTCATTTTATTAATATTTAATTAATTAATTAATTAAATCACTTTAATTAATTAATTAACCTTTTTACCTTTGAAAAGATCCTTATCTCTCCTTGTGGCTTCCCTAGCCACTGAAAGTCACTTCTAGCCATCCCATCCTGTAGTGTTTCTCCTCCCGATTCCAATGAGCTATTACACAGAGAGGTTCCTCCAAGTAATTTGCCCAAAATGACCTCTTCAGTGAATTCCATTGACTTATAGCTCAAAGTAGTCAAAATCATGGAAATCATCGGAATGCAACGAAACCAAAGCCAACCTGTGCGGAATGGCTCATAATGATGCAATATGATCATCAATGCAAGTTGGACCCCACAATGCCTCTCAAATACCCCCATACTCTCTCTAGCACCCATCTGGCTACTCTGGTCATCATAAATCTCTGCCCTGTGATAATGTCCCAAAGTGGGGACATTATAGGTGAGTACTCAAACCACCTCATTATACCTATGTTGGTTATCAATTACCTCCAAGGGTGTTGTGGGTGACATGATTAGATTAGTTTTTCACCAAGAATGGGTCTAGAGATCTAAACAAGGTCACAAGATGAAAATAATGGCCTTGTATCCTAAATGATGCTTCTCGATCTCAATCACCATGAAAAACATTTGCAATACATAAAAATTTCATCTCTTGGGAATATTAAAAATATAAGTGGTTTACCAAGGGAGATTATGATGTTTTCAATGACATTGATAAGTCTTTTCATTTTGAAAATGGTGAGGGAAGTAGAACAAGAACCTTGTGTTATCACATAGAATTTCAAGGGTCAAAAAAAGTCTTTAGTTTTGATTGAGTCATAGGTGTTCATTAGGTTATAGGTTTTATGTCCCTCTTCCACAATCATTTTCATTTTTGGTATAAATAAGTTATGGTTAGTTTGGATTCAGTCTAAAGATTCATTGAGTCACATATTTTAAAATTATTCATCATCATCCTAACATGTCACTTTCTCCATGTTGTACGTTGACCCATTATTTTGTCACTTTTACTCGATTAAATGTCAAATCAAGTTTGATCTGTATGCTTCCAACTCACTAGGAGAGTTCGCAACGCTTTCAAGGGTACATATTGCATTTATAGCCATCATTTCGTTTATGGGTCATGTCAATTGAAGATCTCCTTGCTTTCAGAGATGATTTTTAAACCAATATCTAGGGATTATTTTCATGAATGTTTTTAACTGTTTTCTCCAAGTGTACAAAGAATTCTCTAGCTCAGTGATGTGAACTGGTGTTACAGACAGGAGCTACACACTTCGTTATGAACTGGTTGCAGAGGATAGTTGGTGGTTAGACCACTTGTAGGCGTCCCTATGCAAATATGAAAGTATCAACATTCAGCTCCAGGTTACCAGGTACTCTATAAAATTTTCCACCTTGCTTTAAGATCTAGAAAGGGGTGAATGGTTATTTCTCTTTGTGGCACTATGAACTGATGATTGGAGTTGCGAACTGTCTCATCTATTTGTTAACAAGATCTGTAACTCCCTCCTCATGATATGAATATTGTCCCTTGATTACATAAGAATCCCTGGGTTTAGGATACATTATCCATTAATCCTTTACATTTTCATCGCTTATCCCACACAGATTTTCCAAAACCCTTTCCAAAGCACTATGAACTTTGTGCAGTCAACCAGCGTTGTGAACTTGGTGTTCCAACACCCTTTGCAGAAAAACATCTTTTGCAAACTCATCAGTTGTTCACACTCATGTTTTATATGAATTATGAAGTCAATCCCACTGGTAGCCCATTTTGAGTCCTACTTATAAGCATTGTCACTGTGAGAAGTTTGTTTGGCCTTTTTCCCATATTTTCTAGTGGTCATTTCCCCTGCTTCTCTGTTTCACCTGTGGGTAATCATTCAAGTATTGTGATAAAAGTATTCCCAACTAGTATTAATGGATAATCAGCAAAATAAGGCTCACAAAGGAGGGGACATTGTGAGGATGGAGCCTTATTATATGCAGTTGTTTGTTGCATAACCCCTGATCATGGAGGTCTTCCAAAGAGTGGGTTGCATTATGTTTTGTCAGAAAATGCAGAGTGGGCACCCAAAGGTGGATAAGGAATTTGCAATGAACTTTGATGGAACCAAGACCAAGGATGGGATACTGGAATTCGAGGTATCTGAAACGACCATATCAGCAGCCACTGAGATACCTAGTATTGAGGAGAGATGGTTCAAGGCCATGACCCTGGATGTTGCCTTTTCAAAGGAGTTCCTCAAACCAGAATACCAAGACGACAATTTGTCAAAGGGTGTGCCTAGAAACCATATGTTGGAGGGTTTTGATAAGAAGCTGAAGGTAATTCAAAGATACTTTACTTGTGAAGAGAGATTTAACATGATCTATCAATACCATATAAGGCTACTGCTACATTTCATAGGGAACGATGCTATGAATCTTCCTTTCTACTTGTTTAGAAGTATTGGAAAAATGTTTAACATGGTCGAGGCTAAATATAAGATAGTTGATACAAGTGTTTTCCATTAAGGAATGATAAATATGTTAGTGATGGAGGAATTAAGAAAAGAAAGCATTGAATGGGAATAATTCATTACTTCGTCACACTTTCAGCTAAATATTGCACCTAATCCACAGTCTAAGGTACAAAGCCCTCTTCAGGTTGATAGGACTATAAATTCAGGTATGAACAAGAAAAGGAAGATCATTAGGAGTATTAAAGATGATAAAGAAACAAAGGAACATGAAGAAGAAGGAGGACCTTCTCAGTCTCCACAAAGAGAGGTTTCACCTTTGCCAGCTCCTAGTCTAGTAGAGTCTCCTTCAACTAGACCTTTTACTAGAGCATCATCAAAACAAGAAATCATTTTGAAGGAAGATACAATGGGAGCTCCAATCCAGAGAAAGGGTAAAAATGTATCTATTAAGAAGCACATTGATATTATAGACATAACTACCCCTTCAGAAAATCCTACCATTAAGAGGTTCAATAGACAACCTAAAGAGGAAAGGATTGAAATTGATAAAATGAAAAGGGAGGATTTGGTTGAAAGGAAGAATATTAATGGATTCATGGAAATGTATCGTGAAACTATTGACAAGGCCAAATTTATATCTAAAAGGTTTCTTCCTCTCCAAAGGCATCTCATAAACTTATATAGACAGAACATAGCCTACCAGGGTCAGATCAAAAGGCTAAAGATGGAGATGCAACCTTTCAGAGAGGAGCCAGCCAAGAAGAATCTAGATATGTTATCTAAGGCTTCCAGTAGGAAGAGGTCCAAAGTTAGAAAATGAAGAAGATGAAAACCTTAACTCATATCATTTTTTGACAGTTTCATGTTTTTGTATTTTGCAATTTTGAGGATAGTCATGTTCAGTTGAGGATATGTTAATATTCTTAATCATATATCATGACCATATGTTATTATAGCATTTGATGGCACTGGGAATAGTTTTTTTAGTGTTTTGATGCATTTTCAAACGAAAAAGAGCAGCTACATGAAAGTTTGCAGTGCCTGGTGCTTTGAACTGGATGATACAGGTTAGCGTTGTGACCTCTTGTTCTGGAGGTTTTGAAGGAAACAACAGTTGAAATATGGGTAGATGAGTATATAATAGTTGTTGGAAGGTCATTTGAAATCTGGAGGGACACCCAACAAAGTAATATGCGCTTAAGGGACACTTCATCAAGCATATTAAAGATGTTAAGGAAGTTTCTAGCATTAGCCTAGTTTTTAGCAGTTTGTTATTTTTGTTGAACAATTGTAGTTATTGCACCTTCAAGCGTGGGAATATTGTGCAAGAGGGGGAATTTGAATTGTAAATATGTCGTTGACAGCCTAGCATATAATATAGGCATTAGAAATCATTAAGGAGGTTTGAAGGATTGTAATGAGACTCATATTTTTGAGATTGTGAAGTTACAGAGCCATGTATGGATTTTGTGTATCATGTTAGTGTATGTCAGTCCTGTCAGTCACCAGTGATCAAATTATTCTATTTCATATGGTTGATAGGTTCCTAGGATAATTTTTTATAGTTTCCAGGAGTTTTCAAATTTGATCATTGGTTAGTATAGCTAGGTCATTACTACTCCTTTAATATTCATGGTCAATAAATCTTACCATGGTTAGGTCATTATTTCTTGGAAGAGCGTCTTGGTCATCTTGGTCATCATTCTGGTTATCATTCCATATAGTGTCATCATTAGGTCATATTGTCAAAAGTCATGTAAATAGGTCATGTCATCATCAAAATCACCATTAGAGGGAGTAGTAATAGGGAAAAGTGTTATATTATGATATCTAAAAGCATTTTGATCTTTATTAAGACGTAAATAGGTGTAATAAGGTTTGAAAGCTGCAGTACACAAGCAATCAAGTCAATTTGTGAAAAGACAAGGTGGGGCCACATCACCAACTAAGAGAAAAATCAACTTCCATCCAATAAAAAGACCAACAAAGAATATCAATTGCTCATTTATCTCTCATAATACATATCTCCATCATATAATTGCATCCCATCCCTCATAGAAACCAAATTCCACCTTGGAAAGCCAAATTTCTCAGTTGCATTGTGCTTTTCTCCAAGGTGCTGTGTTTTTTCCCCTCGGTCTGTAATTCGCTCTTTTCACCCCTTTTTCTCACTCTTTTTGAGAAAATCCACCTCCATTATATTCCTAACATCTATTCCTACTCCCCATAATTTTCTCAGAAATTTTCCTACCTCCCTTTCCCCAAAGTCGTTGCGCTTCTTCCTAGTTCACATTTTGAGGATGTGAAGGGGGTTTTCATGACTTACTGAGCCTTCACCAGCACCTACAGATCATGTGGAAATATAAAAATATCATTCCACATAATAAAAATTCAAGGAAAGTGATTAAAATAAAAAAACATAGGGGTGTTGTGTTTCTGCGTTGTGTTTTTCTGAAGGAGGCAAAAAACGCAGCAAATCTGTTGCATTTAGTGACCAACTTCAAGATTCGATTCTAAACAAATGGGAAAGTAGTTTTGAAATATGGAGGAGGTTGTTGTTCATAACATACCCGAAAAAAATAACCTCTCTCATTTTTTTAATATACTTTATGATTTGGGATATATTCAACCATATTAGAGGCCTACTTTTTCAAAAAATAAAACACTTTGTTTCTCTTGTTTTATTCATGTTTTCTTGGCGCATTTTCCTAATAGAAGGAAGTGAAATTTTTAAAATAAAGAGAGTTTTTTATAAAGTAAATATTAAAAAACAAAAACCTCTCTCATTTTGTACACAAGAGTTACTTTATTGGAGTTACAGGTGGCACTTTGAGACCCATTTTTCACAATTTCTCCAGGCTAGAATTGTTGCGCTTCTAGGCAGTCACTTTTGGAACTAATTTTGCAGAGGTCAGATTGTTGTTTTTCATGGTTTAAAGGCTCAAGGGTGTAAAATAAATATCAAGGATTCCTCGCAGGTCATCAGAAGCACCCAAAAATCCATCCAAAACATCAAATTTTCAAGTTTTTTAGTCACTACGTTTTTGGAGCGACCTTGGGAGAATCCATTTTTCTTAGCCTTGGAGAGGCCATTTTGCTTGCTTAAGAACTCTATGGACAACTAGACATACTATTTTTTACAATGGTACATTAATATCACAATTTGGAGCATAGTAAGTCACTCAAAATTTCCCTACAAGTTTGTGTTTCATTTTTCCTAGATGGTGTTGCGTTTTTCCCTAAATGTGCTACGTTTTTTCCTGGAGGTCAAATTTTCGAGTTTCTTCTGTCAAACTTAGTTTCTAATGATATAATTTCTATTGATTTGAAATGACATGATGTATATGAATGTAAATTGATATTTTTAATGTAATTTTGTTGCAATTATGAACGTCATTTATGATAGAAAGGTCAATCAAAGGCTAAAAGGAGAGTTTGTTGTAACCTCCTTAGTCTTAAGTTTAGTTAGAGAAATTTGTGTGAATTGTTCCTATCAATAGGGATTCGACCCCTAAGAGAGGGGAAGATTTTTTGGTCTATATGTATCTAGTTTTCAGTCAGATTAAGGGTTGGACATCAGAGAGTAGAAGGCTTGGAGCATTGTGTAAAGTTTATTTTTGTAGAAATACAAGGGCAGTTGCAACCATTATATAGGGATTCATGTGGTATGATTTCGTGGTAGTGTTTTTCTTATGTAATTAACTTTTATGAATGATTAATTCTCCTTCTTTCCATATCTTTTCTTTCATTGATATTCCTATAAGATTTTAAACAAAATTCACAAAGTTTATGTTCTGTTTTGGTAGGAATTTCATGTTTATGTTATTCATCTTCTGATAAATGAACTCATGCTTGTCATGCTCATTTTGAACCTTTTTTTTCCACCCAAAAATAAAATTGACAACCTCAAAGTGTCACTGAACATACCTTCCATTCCCCTTTGTATCCCTGCAACTGAAATCCTTTAGATCTGACCTTGTTTCCTTGGCCTCTCCTCCTGATCTAGCTAAAACCCTAAATTTCAAAACCCTAGAGCTCAGACCTAACCTACTATCCTTTTACCCTCTTCAGTCATATTTTGACTGTAAGATCACAGAGAGAGCCTCTCTGATTTGGTAGGGTTAGATACCAAATCCTAAGTGGTTCGAGGTTACCTCTGTCGATTTCCATTCTCGGCCTTGGGACACTGTGGAGGATAACATATCACACTTGAGACTTTTTTACTAATAGAAATCAACTCCTTTCTTTTCATATTGTTTATGTCTTACTCTGATTCTACTGTCATTTTAATGATTCAATTGATCTATTGTATCTATATTACAATGAATGTTTTGTTGTGATGTTGTTATAATTTTTTATCATATTTTATCTTTTGATTAAACACAGTTCTTGTGTCAGAAGGTTTTCTTCATATTTTTGCTAGTATTTCCTGGTGTGAGTGGTAGACATATTTCATTTTCCTCACTAAATTCGTCCATTTATCCATCTTACTCTTTAAACCCTGATCCAAGTTAGCCAAGACCTCATTTGCTGATGTATTTTATTTGGAACTTTCTGTGATTACACTATTTTGCTGAGTTTTGATCCATTTATAATCTTATCATAAACACTACCTTAAAACCTATTGATGGGTGTTGAGATTACACTTTAGTAGTCAAAGTGTGACTTTCAGTGATAACACATTGGATATTTAACAAAGCTTCTCAGGATCAAGCATGGTGAGGATGCATTAAAACACCACACATAAACCTTTTATGGGATCTTCAGCCTCTAAGTGGGATATGGATACCATTGATTGGTTTTTTGAATTAATTATGGGTCTAGGGTCCTAGTATATGGTCTAAAAGAAAAACAAGGGAATTAAGTATATAAATGAACCTTACTAGCCTCAAGCATTGTGAAAAAATCCTCCAACCACAACGCATTTCCTCTCTATGAGGTATTTGACCCCCAAGTGGTATTCCTGGTGTCATTAGGAAAATTTGCAAAAGGGGGATGGGCATAAGGGAATTGACTATTCTTGGGAGAGGAAAATAGGTCCTAATGCTAAATATTTCATATTGAAATATAGGTCCGAATGTTAAAGGTTAGGGAAGTTTTGCATAATTATTAATTTATGTGATAATAACATGTGTGCATTACTAATTATCAACATGTGCATTTTTCTACATGTGCACATTATTAATTTGTGTGCATTCTTGTAAATTGAAAAAAAAATGGTGTCTATCTAAAAGGGATTGATTGGTTTTGGTGAAATAAACCCAAGAATCCATTCCAATATATTGGATTTCACTCACATCGGTACCAAAATGAGTGTTGGAAATGATTACTCGATTATGTTGCAAGTTCATTTGGTCAAGAGAACTATGAACAAAAGGAATTTTTATGGTTTCTTGGAAAAATCTAGCAATATCAAAGGCTCAAGGAGAAGGGGGTTAAAGCATATCTTCCTTTTCTCTAAGGAATTAGCTACAAATAATGTAAGGACAAGTATATAAATATGGATTTTATGGAGGAATGGTTAAGAAATCTCATTAAGAGTATAAAAAATGCCTCAATTATATGAAAAACATTCATTACAACTTTTCCATTGGTTGAGAATTAGCTAGTGTGGCACATAGGAAAAGGAGACAAAGTCCAAGTTGGGCTATATGCATGGATAAAAAGTAAGGGCTTTGATATTTTACCTCTACAATTGATTCACGATCTAAGAGACAAGGTGTTTTATACACTAAGGTAGATTGAATGGAAACGACATTGGCTATCCTAGAGGGGTATTTTTCTAAGGGAGGAAGATGTAGTTACTTGGCATAGGTACACTAAGAACATAAAATCCTATTATGTTAAACTAAGATATGGTGAAGATACTATTATATTCTCATTGAATCCAATTGGGGACTATGTGCCAATAATTGGATAAAAATATTTAGGTGTCGAGGGAATATATTATCTCAAGGTCTAGTGGTGGAAACACATGGAAATTTAAGTGTCCAACAAAATAAAAAAATATTCATGTTGCTTCTTTGAATAGAAAATCTTTAACCGAGGATATTTTTTAGAAGAGGAATTTTGTAGGACCTGGATGGCACTGTCTTTGCAAACAAGAGGAAGAAGCAATCACACATCTAATTTTGTCTTGCTAACATATTAAGTAGGTTTAGAATGAGGTAGAAGGAATGACATTATTAAAAATGCTTAGGATAGGAACACTATGGAGGAGGCTCTCGGAACTTGGTGTCCTAATGGGGAAACCAAAAGGTATTGAGCTCTCTTTTTGACTCATTCTTAGAGAGTGTGGTTGGCTAAGAACTCGTTTTTTTATGAAGATGAAGATACTTTACCTATGAAAAATGTTTTCTAAAGCTTAATTATACTATCTATATTTCCTCAGTTTCAGGAAAAAATAACATAAGACAACCAAGCAAGGAATTAATTAATAAATATTTTCCATGGACATTCTTTGATGGTGCTTCTCAAGGAACCCCTCCCTTGGGTGGGGCAAAGGGATCTCACATATTTCTATGTTCCATAGTACATATTTCAAATATGGAGTTAGCCATGCATCAAACTAGTTATCTGAATTAATGGCACTCAAATTAGTTTTGATGTTGTTTTGGGAACATGGAGTAATGCATATACACTATTTAGGGACTCACTCATTATAATTTAGTGAATGAAACAAGAGTTAGTCCTGAGAAATTTCATGTTGCAACCTTTGTTTCCTAATGTTATGTCTTTACAATTATCCTTCACACATATTTCCTTTAAACATGTCTACATGAACATAAAAAATACAACAGATACATTATCAAAAGGATTGTCAAAGTTAGACAAAGGAGTTTGGAAAGTCTTCGAGAATCATCAAGGAAATATTTTTGAATATATGCATGATCCATGGATACAAAGTTGTACTCATACAACATAGTTTTATGGGTCACTTTCTGAGTATATCTCATGGATGATGAATGAAAAAAATAGGGAATGTTAGTTGATACATCTTTTATGGATACAAAAGGGGATGTAATTTTTCAAAATATGGGAGGAAACAATTTTTTCGAGGGAATAGTTTAATGTCATCATGTATGCAATTCTTAGTTCTTCATATATACAGTGATAATTATATGTTATAGATGTTACATGCCTTATAACATATGAAAATAAAATTTTGTTTCTATAAATAAAATTACATGACTTTTTCTTGAGAAAAAAAATATCATAATTCTAAAATACA
This sequence comes from Picea engelmannii, assembly GCA_009831015.1. NCBI lineage: Eukaryota > Viridiplantae > Streptophyta > Pinopsida > Pinales > Pinaceae > Picea > Picea engelmannii. The sequence goes on along the minus strand of ML780153.1, from coordinate 371,743 downwards.
TAGGTCTTCTATTTCTAGTGTCACTTTTTATTGCCCCACCCATTTGAGAGACAAATCATATGGTGCATAAGTACATACATAAACCTACATTAAAAAGGGAGAAAAAATGATTGATTATGTTAAGACCCTCTAACGCCATCTTAAAAGTTGACCTCATAAGTTCATGGCTTCACTAACTTTATTAATTTTAAAAATATATAAAATCAGCATTAAAAAATTGGAAAAATGATGCCACACAAGAACCAACTATTATTGTACAATTTTTTTTTCAATGAATTTCGTCAATTAGATACTTAACTAACCTCTTAAGACAAATATGTGAACTATATTTTATGGGAAAAGTAACATACCAATGTTAAAAGAGTGTGAATTTTTTTTAGTTATACCAATTTTCCACAAATAAAAGTTATATATTTTGGAAGCTAATCGTCCCTATATTTCAACTTTTTACAACATATTCTAATAAGTTGTGTATGTATATATGACTAGTCAACAAACTATCCTTTTTTTTTTAATTTCCATTGCAACTAACATGTCATTAGAGAGAAGCATTAGCTAGCACCAACACTTTTATGATGAAAAATATTAGGGAAAGGCTCCCTAAATCTCTTTGGTTTTGGTAAGTTAACAAGTTCTGAGAGGGAATAATTACCCTGCACCAACCCTTCTATGATGAAAAATATTGGAGAGAAGCTCCTACATCTCCTTGGTTTTGGTAAGTTAACAAGTTATGAAGATTTGTAGTTTTGCAACTATTATGAAATTCAAGTTCAATGTGAACATGTGCAAGAGTGCTTTCATCCTACACCTTGTAATGTATCCAACTAGAATAGACTGAGATAATATGTTTTTTGTCCCAAAGGTATTGTTATTCTTTGTGTAATTTTGTCAAGCACTTGCCATTAAGGTTGTTTGAAACTTCTTACAAATAGTTTTCATATGTCTCAGAGGTAGGAATAATGTCAAACATGTTAAATGCATCCATTACACAGAGAATAGAGAAGATAACCATATCATCTTATTATGGTTTGAAAAGAAAATACAAATATCTCTAATGGTCATAATAACAACTACAAATACCCTAACACATAAATCTAATGGTTGCAAGGCAAATGCAACATAATAAAAATTAGCTACTGAACAAAACCTGATGCGATGCCAATTCTTCTCCAATAGATAGATCTCCTTCCAAGACAATGGAACCTTTTCAAACCCTTGTGAGTCCTCCCTGCCACAAGATCTTGCATACAAGGGGAGATTGACTCTCCCTAGAACTGTTCCATGGTATGTCCAGTCACACGATCTGCATAAATCAAGGGGTCGGAACCCCAAGGGATCCCAAACAACCCTCCCAAGTGCTACGACATCCTCCAGTCAGTCCCTAAATCCCTCTCGATCTACAAATATCCACCTATGCTCTCCTTTATTCCTTGTGATATGCTTCAGGACACCCCCACATACCCCACAACTCTGTTGGTCTATGGATCAAGCCCTCTAATCAGCCCCAAGAACCACTCAAAGTTCCACGACTCTCACACTACTGCTCCAAGCCAATATGGAACGTATATCGGACCCTACCAAGGACCTTAGCGGCCTCCAAAAGATGGGAAACCCTCGTGGATTCCACTAGAAATCACTACAGCTTGTATACATAGAAGTTATGCCTCCTCAGATCCATGAACCTACAAAACATGGTTCCTTCCTCCTCTAGGAAATCCCACAAAGCTCCTTTTTACTTTGTTATGGATTTGAACTAAAGATGAATAACCAATTGAAACTCCAAAAGAAATCCAGGATGGATCTCCCAATCTGTTTAGCTAGGGTGGGTATCTCACCACTGAAACCAAACTATTAAATGGAAGAGTTTTGTTAAACCCTAATGAAATAATGGCTCCAGGAACACCATACAATGATCAATGAAATTATAATGATGAAAAGTGAGAGGTTACTCTTTTTTTATACGTTTCCAACCCTTCTAGATCATTCCTTCATAACCCTTTTTTATTTTTCATTTAAACATTAAAAATTACTTGTTAATGTTTAGATAATTAATTATTTCATTAATGTCACTTTAGGAATATGACACATCTTAACTAAGTAACATATCCTTTATGAATTGGAAGGAGACATTATATACCATCTTAGTATCATAAACATAATAAATTCTTTCTTCAATAAGTCGTTGGGATTTATATAATTGTTACACCCTAATTTCTCTTTAAATATAGATGTAATAGTATTTTATAAAGATAATAAATTATTTCTTCAATAACTCGTTGGAATTTATATAATTGTTACACCCTAATTTCTCTTTAAATATAGATGTAATAGTATTTTCATTGCATCAATATTTTGCAAAGTGATTTCTTATTATTTTTCTAATTATCCAATCAAGAATTAACATTTCCTTTTCCAATTGTTTAGTTAAGAATTAATATCTTTAAACTACCCTAATTGTTTAGTTAACAATTAATATCTTTAAACTACCCTATTTTTATGTTGCAAATGAATTTTATTGAAACTTAAAATAATGTTAAAGAGATCTTATCTTTTATGTTATTTATCTTTTATTTGTATATTAAATATCTAATCACAACAATATTTTATTTTATAAATAACTTATAACATACTTAATAGGTGATAACAATATTTTGTAAATCACTTATAATATATTATAAAGCTTAGTGGGTTGGCTCGAATAACTTAGTGTGTAAATTATAAACAAAAAGTCATGGGTCACATGTGTTTATAAAATCGAATTGCTACCTAATAAATGATATTATTGGGTCCCACGTTCGAAATAAAAAAAATATTTATAAGAAACTAGATTTTTCATACAATATTCAAAACATAAAATAATTACAATGGACATTTCAATATGCTTATATTGTTTCACCGAATTCTAATATAAAAATCACTTTCAAAACGTCTCAAAATATTGAATAAAAGTTTTTATTAGTCCCTACCAAAGCAGGACTGTAGTAATGAGTTTTCTATTGATTTGACATTAATTTCATTGACTAAGCAGTTTGATTATAAATTTAAACAATTTTCCAACCAAAGTATAACATTGTTATATTGAATTTTATTTTTTATTTTTTTAAATTAAACTATTTTTTTAAATTATGATTGGTGAAAAACTTAAACCCCTTATTGCAGAGGTGCAACATTTAATTTTGTCTTTAATTTCTAGTGAGTGATGTATTACTCATATTTCCAAGCTTAAATTTAGTATTATCATTCGCCCTTCTTCAACTCTACTGCAAAACTCGACCGCTCCAGCTCTGGCTCCCCTGTCGCAACACAGGTCATCACCGACGATTTATTCTCGACCCCTCATCTCAAAAATACCTAGCATTGTGCGAGCTGGTTCGAAAACCCTAAGAACAGGAGGTTGAATGTCAAAACCCTTAGATTCGATTCTCATATAGATGAGTTCCGGATTTGAAAATACTTAGAGAACCATTTAAGGAAAATGAGAATTTAGTAATTTTCTTAATGTTTGAGTCCCTTGTTATCTTTTCAACCATCCATGGAAAGTAAAGACGAGAACGTGACCAATTCAAACAAGTGTTGGATGGTAGTGGAGTCCATGCCAGGTTGGGATGGGAGTAAATGTGAGGTAGTAGAGACACGTGGGTAGAAAGTTGAAGAAGATGTGGTTTGTATGCAGAACATAGTAAAGTAAATATATAGTTTTATACATATGAAATATGTACTTTTATACATACGAAATATGTACTTGTATAAAGTGTATATTTATATTTATACATACGAAATTTGTACTTTTATAAAGTATGGGGATGAGATTTTATGGAGCATGCATGGAGCCCTCATTGCATGCTTAGCCAGTTTTTGGATCGCGGGTTCTCGGGGTGGCGGGTTCAAAGTTGGGCCTCTTATGTTTCATGGCCTACAAATAGCACCAACAGTTCCGCGATATACAAAATGACGGGCGGAGTGGCAGAATATAGAAATTTATCAGAAATTAATAATGTCAGTTATACACTAGAATAGTAATAAGGTCTGTTACATAGGTTCCTGGAGAAAAACACCAAAAAATTAGCATTGTCGAACTATTTTTCTTTAAAAGTAAAGATTTTATTGGACAAAAAAGATATAGCATTTTCGAATTGGTTTTCTTTGTACACATTTTACAGAGCATGGACAGAGCGGTCATTCCATACTTAGCCAGTTTTTGGATCGTGAGTTCTCGGGCTGTCGGTTTCAAAAATGGGCCTCTGTTGTTCCATGCCCTATACAAATTGACAAGCGGGCTTGCGAAATATACAAACTTATTATAAAATAAATAATCTTTGTTACATATCTCTGGAAATTACATCAACATTTAAAACATCAACGTCATTGAAGACAAAAAAATTAGCATACAATAGGAATTTTGCACCCAACAATTCTGTCATATACATGAGACAGTAATTTATAGAAGATTATAACATTGTATGAAGATTTATAGTAATTTGTATAATGCTATAAAACTTCATACATTTTGTACTGAACAATTACGGAGTTGTGGGTTGGTGAAGTCCTGGGTTCACACTTTTCATGTCCAGTGTGTTACGTGATATACATTTTGCACCAAAGACTTTCGTCATATACATTTTGCAACAAACAATTCCGTGATATACATGACACGGAGCAATTTATAGAATATTATAATAATAATAATCATCTATTTTTAAAGTCACGAACAAGCTACACCAAATTGGTGTATGAGACCTCCTTGTTTGTGGGACAAGGGACCCCCCTCCACCCAGTGATTTGACTGGTAAAGTCTACGGAGGTATACATACCCTACCCCCCTCTGGATTTGAACTTGTGACCTCTTAAGTGGAAACACATGTTCTTAACCATTAGGCCCACTCATGCTGTATGGAGATTTAAAGTAATTTATATAATGTTATAACATGTCTTAGTTAATGAATAATATAAGCAATTTTATTAATTTTATTCAATATTTTTTTTTATAAGTAAGATTGTATAAAAGTCTGTCAAAATGAAGGAGTACAGAGAATTTCTATGGTTTCAAGCTGTAAATACTGAGCTGCCCTAAGGGAAAACCAACGCAGCCAGCCAAACCACTTCATAACTTAAGTGTAGATTGTCACTGATGCAAAAATAGTTCAAAATTATGGCCCATAAGGGTGGGCGCTAGAACTGTGGAAAGTGTATATAGCCTAATTATAATAACCATGGACAAATTCATGAAAGGTCGGCATGAACATGACAAAACAACACACAAAAACAATAGAGATCACTGGTATGGGTTGTAGTGTGGCGACGCGGCCATGGAAAAGGTGTGAAATGTTGTGTCCCCAGGAGGAGGCGGCTCCTCCTGGACTGGTGTGTGGTCCAGTTGCATAGCGTTCTTCGTCTTTGATGGCAGGTTCTCTTCCTTCTGGACATCCTCCGGGCATGATGGAAGACTCTAGTCCTCGCAGTCTGCGTCTGCGTGGACAATATTTTCCAGTGGCAACACTAGTGTCGAGGTTGTTGTTGCTTGGGTTGTTGTTGATTGGGTTGCCTCTGGTGCGAGGAGATGAGCACCTTGTAACGTGGAGAGCAACTGCAGGAGTCGAGAGGCTTTGTCATCCAGGCTCTGTAGGCGAAACCGGAGGTCATCCATGTCCCGACGCAGGTCGAATACCAGGCTTTGCACTAGTGCAAGGCCTGTTTGCCACTCGTATTATGGGTCAGCATTGGAACCCACTCGATATTGGGGTTTTCATCACAAATTTTGATTGGCTTCCGGACCATCCATCTGAAATTGGGTGTCGTGAAGCTAGTCCTGAAGCAACTGGGTGGTCAGAGAGTTGGGAGGGGCCAAAGGGCCTAGGTGTGAAACAAATGTCGAATTGGCTAAAGGTCCTGGGTTGTTGTTCAGTGAGGCCCTTGAGCAATCCATCTCCTCCATTCTGTTGGCAAGGGATGCATGAAGGGGCAGGAGAGATGCAATAATTTGAGTTGACTGCCCCAGGGAGGAGGATGAGGTGGCCGAAGAGGAGGATCATAACAGGGAGGGAGAAGACAGGGGACGCAGGACTAGGCGGGGTCAGTTTGGCTGGAAGGTTGGTTAGCCTTTGGACTTCCTTCGTAGTCGGGGCATCTTCGGGACAATGGGAAAGCGAAAACACGGTAGGAACAGAGCAGGGAAAGAAAAATGCAGAGCAAGGAAAGGCTGGGTAGGAAGCCGAGCTTTGAGAAGAAAAAGCAGGAAATAATGAGCCATCTGGACCCGCTGGAGAAATTGAAATAGGTCAGGCAGCTGGTGAGGTTCCATAAATGGCCGCACACGCAGAATAAAGTCGTAGAAAGGGTGTTGGTCCATCGAAAGAATGTGAAGGTAGAGCAGGGTGCACTGAGAGTAATGGTGCCATGCCTCGAGCGAGCTGAACTTGAACTGATTAGGCAGTTGGGAGTGAGTGGCACGCGGTCGTCACATCGTCGACGCCACAAAGTATCGCTCTTGGCTGCTCCGCTCGACACATGTGCTCTACTAGCACCCCATCCGTGGGAAAGGGAATAAATGCGAAGGAGTACAGACACATGGGTAGGAAGTTGAAGTACATGGGTACGTGGACAAAAAATCGCGGAAAATAGTGGTAATGTGGGTTACATAGGTTTCTTCACAAAAAACAACAAAAAAAATTAACACTCCTGCACACAATAGAAATTGAAATTTATGAAATGAAACATTCCTGAATAGCATAATTTATAAACACAAAATATGTAATTTTACAAGGCAGAGTCTTGATTCAATAGTTTGGGATCTTTTTGATGGCGGATTCTCGGGATGTTTCTGATCTTCCATGCCCTATAAAAAGTAGGGATAGTTCCACGATTTACAAATTGACAATCAGAGTTGCGGACTATTAGAATCTTAAGGGCATGGTGTCCAAAAAATTTAGCATTTCTGAAGTACTATTCTTTAGATATGCTTTGCATACGATCATGGAAAAAATACACAGAAATAGTAGCAGCGTGCTGGTGCGTTGAAATTCAGTCTTTGTTGTTCAGTGGCCTACAAAGTTCACCCAGAGTTCCGCGACATACAATTTGAAAATTGGAGTTGTGTACTATTTGATATTTAAGGGCGTAGGTATGTTATAAATAATAGCTTCTAAATACCAAATATGTAATTTTATTAAGTAGATATATAGACCATTGTGGCTGTCGGGCTGGCAGGCTGAAAATTGTGCTCCCATAGGTTCATGGACAAAAGCATAAAAGGACTACCAATACCGAATTATTTTTCTTTAAAAAAAAGGCACGAGAGCTTCATTCCGAGTTGTTGGGGTGGTGGGTTGAAAATTGGGCTACTGTTGTTCTGTCGCGTACAAATAGAACCGAGAGTTCCGCGAAATAAAAATTGAGAAGCGGTTTTGTGGACTATTTGAATTTTTGGATCGTGAGTTCTCGGGTTGTCGAGCTAAAAAATGGTTTTTTGTTGTTCCGTGCCCTACAAATAGCACTGATAGTTCTGCGATATACAAATTGACAAGCGGTCTTGCGGACTATTTGAAATTTTGGATCGCGGGTTCTTGGGCTAGAGGGTTGAAAATTGGCCTTTTGTTGTTCCGTGGCCTACAAAAATCAAATATGTAATTTGATGAAGTAGATATATAGAGCATGCACGGAAGCTTCATTCTGAGTTGTCGGGATTGCGGGATGAAAATTGGGCTTCTGTTGTTCTGTGGCCTATAAATACCACCGAGAGTTTCGCGATATACAAATTGACATGCTGCTTTGAGGACTAGAATTTTTTAATGCGGGTTCTCGGTCTGGCGAGCTGAAAATTGGGCTTCTGTTGTTCTGTGGCCTACAAATAGTCCGTAGAGTTTCGCGATATACAAATTTACAAATGGACTTGTGGACTATTTGAAATTGAAGGTGCTCGTGTCAAACAAGTTTAACATTCCTGAATTAGTTTTCCTTTTTACATATGTTGCTGGAGTAAAAAAAAATAAAATAGTACTGACGTTTGTTACATAGGCTGGTGGAGAAAAGTATGAAACAAATATGATTCCTGAATTAGATTTCTTTAAAAAAGAGGCTTCTCGACTTAGGCATTTTTTGGATCGCTGGTTCTCGGGTTGGGGACCTGAAAAATGTGCTTATGTTCTTTCGTGTCCTGCAAATATCACCAACAATTCTGCGATATACAAATTGAGAATCGGACTTGCAGAGTATTTGAATTTTAAGGAGCTCGTGTCCCAAAAATTTAGCATTTACGAATTAGTTTTCTTTACATAGGTTTTACATACGCTGGTGGAAAAGAGGGCAAACAGTATAGTACCAGTGTTTGTTACATAGGGCGGTGGGCAGAAGGACGAAACAAATAGCATTCCCGAATCAGTTTTCTTTAAAACAGGGGCTCCTCGACACAAGAAATTGAAACTTATGAAATTATAGGTTCCTACAGACCATAAACTATACATCGCAAATACGTAATTTTTTAAAGTAGACATTTACTTTTATAGATACGAAATATGTACTTTCATAATGTATGGGGATGAGATTTTATAGAACAATGACAGAGCCCTCATTACATGTCCTACAAAGAGTAGGCAGAGATACGCGGTGTACAAATTGAGAAGCGGGCTTGCGGACTATTTTAATTTTAAGGGCCTTTGTGACAAACATTGTGCAGGATATGTTGCAAAGATGCAAGAAATGACAGTCTCTTTACGTTTGAGTAGAAAGAAAGTAGTGAACTCAATTTTACGACATTTATATAAAAAAATAATAAAACGTGTTACATATTGCTGAAAAATTAAAGAAACATATATATATAAGTGAAATCTGATATCTGAAATTTGAGTAAGTGATTTATGTCATAGTCCATTCTGAAAATCAAAAATCTAGGAACACATAAAAGCACGAGGAAAACTAGCCTTCCCGAATTAGAGCATAGATGAAACCGTCATTCCATACTTAGCCAGTTTTTGGATCGCGGGTTCTTGGGTTGGGGACCTGAAAATAGGTTTTTTGTTGTTCCATGACCTTCAAATAGCACCGAGAGTTCTGTGATGTACAAATTGATAATGGGACCTGCGGACTATTTGAATTTCAAGGGGCTCGTGTCCCAAAAATTTAACATTCGGGAATTACTTTTCTTTACATAGGTTTTACACACGGTGGTGGAAAAATGTACAAAAAATAGAGTACCAATGTTTGTTACACAGGGTGGTGGACAGGAGGACCAAATAAATAGCATTCCCGAATTAGTTTTCTTAAAACAGGGGCTCGTGGATACAGGAAATTGAAATGTATCAAACTATAGGTTCTTGGAGAGCATAAATTGTACATAGCAAAAACATAATTTTTTAAAGTAGATATTTACTTTTATACATATGAAATATGTACTTTTATAGAGCATGTATGGAGCCCTCATTCTATATAGTGTGACGGAGCCCAGATTACATACTTATGCAATTTTTGGAGCGCGAGTTGTCAAGTTGGCAAGCTGAAAATTGGAAAAAAAATGAAATGTGTTACATATTCATGGAAATTTAAAGAAATATATATGTGTGTGAAATATGATATGTCGAATTTTAGTGAGTGATTTATGTCATACTTTATTTTGAAAAAGAAAAAAAGAGAATAGAGATAAAATAAACAGAATGACTTCACATTCATCATAGCTGAAGTTAAAAAATCCAGGAAGACATAAATATATAAGGAGACAAAAGAATAGTTTTATTTGGAATATATAAAAAAAATAATAGTTTGTTACATATCCCTGGAAATGTAAATGTGTTTTTCATATAGACTGGGATTGGGGCTCCAACAAACCATAACAAAAATATGTACAAGAAATAGGAGTGTGAAAAGAAGTTGGACACGCTAGAATGTAATACCTGAAAAGTAGAAATGGGAAGATCAATTTTTGCCTATAGATTTCAACTCAGAAAAGGAATAATTGTATTGATAAAGAAAGGACTATCACTATACACTTATAGGGATGGTACGTATAAGTAATTTTTGTGTTTGGTTGGTCATGCCTTTCCCTGCTAGTTTTTGTGGGTAGCTCGCTTCAATAACTAGATTGATACACAGAGGATTTATGCATTTGCCTGTTGGATTTCATGGTTGATCCACTTCAAGTTCTCTTCAATATAGCTTCTCAAGGGGGTGACGTTGATGTCATTGTGGATTCGAATGTTGAAAACTTCATTTTCTAATTCTCTTAGATCAATTTAAAGTTTACACAGACCTTCATGAATGTCTCCATTCTGTAGCGAATACCCGACTAGCCAGTTGTCCACCTCTTCTTCATGATATTCAACAATTCTATAAAAAAATTCTAAAGACAAGGCCTTCAAATTATCAACTTGTTGATCAAAAGATTGCTTGGTTAATGTCAGCGAGTTGAGGATTAAGCTAGGGTCCTGGAAGTCATTTGTCTTTCCTGCTAAGTCTATTTTGGTGAGCTTTTTGAATAATGTTTCTTTCTTTGATATTGCTTGCTCACACGATTGCACGATTAGGTACAGGTTCTTCACTTTCTGTTTCCACCATGCTTCTAATTGAGTGAGCCTTTTTTTAGACAGGATATCATGTTGTCTTCTTCTCGTCTCTGGCATGTTGCTGACATGAAAGGAGAAAGGGATGACCGAGTGCACATAGAAAGTTTCTTAATTCTTTAAATCCGTCTACAGAACTAGGAGCAAGTTATGTGCCCTACTCCCCAGGGAATCCATATTCTGTGATGTTTCCCAGGCCTTGGAAATCAATTCTATTATTTTGTTGATATTTTTCTCCACATATCCTCTACAGGATGCGAGGAAGCTGGAGGACCCTTTTAGATTTGTTGCAGGGGTGCACATAGTTGCAGGCATGGCTATTTCCAAGGAACTGCCAAGCAATGGCATAGGAAACAAAGCATCCTCTAATTCCTTAATCTGGTTCTTTAGTCTGGCATTTTTGGCTTCAATGACTCCAACGGAATCATGAAGAGCATCTTTGGTTTCCCTGTGAAGTTTAGAGATTTTAGATGCGTGCATATTGGCAAGGTCAAGTTCTGAACGATGTTTTATTTTCTTATTTTTTACATCTCTTTTTTCAATCATTAATTTTTTTGATTCGGTTTCAAAAACAACGCTCTGGAATACGAAGGATTCATCTTCGTCAAAAATTTTGATACCAACCACGTCCATTGAGAAGGCATGCTGAATTGTGTGTGCGGGTTGATCAAGGTTGCAGAATATGCTTTCTAGATCAACGTCAAGATCCATGTTTTGACGGTAAATTTCAGGTTGCTCTGCCTCCCCTACAATTCTTTTTCCGTTCTTCTGCATGGGAAGATCTTGAGGAAGATGTTCACTGTATCTCTACAAAACTATTGTGGAGCTACTGAAGGTAGTTTATCAAAAGGTTGGCTGGCTCCAGACGCTACTTGAAATGAAGAAATGGAGGGGACAATATAACCCCCAGCAAACATTGCTTCAATGCGTGCGAATGGAAAATCTCCTCATTAATGACAATATCCATGCGTGTTGTATGGTGACCTGTTAGAATTAAATCATAGTTATTGCAAACTTAGAAGTGTGAAGGTGAGGGTTATGGCGAAGAACATTTAAGGATAGGAGGTTTTGTGAATGAAACAAGATGGCAGCATGCGAATGACATTGCATGGTATTTGAAATTAAGACTGGGAAGCAATTGGAGGTTTCGTGAACGAAGCAAGCTTGCGGCATATGAATGACATTCCATGGCATTTGAAATTAAAACTGGGAAGGGAGAAGAAAATGCTTCGCAAAAATTGCATTAATGGCAAAACTTCTCAAGCCTTATGCGCATCAATGACAGCTTAGATGGTAGTTGCATGATGACATGTTAGCATTAAAGATTTAGAAAGAAGACATACACACACACACACACACACATATATATATATATAAACAATATTTTTTATCATGCACACGTGCAAAGGTAACAACCACGAGGAAGAGAAAGCAAGGAAGGAATGGCCAAGTCTGAAAGTGCATGGTTTGGGATCGTGAGTTCTCGAGCGAGCGGGTTCAAAAGAAGGCCTCTATTGTTCGGTGTTCTACAAGTAGCACACAAAGTTCCGCGATATACAAATTGAGAAGCAGACTTGCGGGCTGGCCTAGATTTGATAGACCATCTACAGTTTCTAGATCGTGGGTTCTCGGGCTGGCAAGGTAAAAAACGACACTCTATTGTTCGGTGCCTTGCAAATATCTTATGATAATAAATTGAGAAGAGGATTTGCGAGGTGACTGGCTCAACATTATACTCCAGGGCTGGTGGGCTCCCACAAATGAGAAAAACATATTTGTGGGTTGTACATTGGGCCGATTTCCGCCATATAGAAATTGGGTTCTCGGGTTGGCGGGTTCAAAATTACTTAAGAAAAGCAAAGGGATCTGTCTGACTCCCACTGCACATTTCATAATTCATGTGCAACACCAAGTCTATGATTACCAGATCAGTGTGTCTAGAAACGAGGCAAAAGTAAATATGTGCCTTTATAAAGTATGGACATGAGATTTTATAGATCATGTACCGATATCGCATTCCATACTTGTGGGTTCTTGGACGGGAGGGGTCAAAAAAAAGGCCTCTATTGTTCCATGTGTTACAAATAGCACATATAGTTCCACGATATACAAATTGACAAGCGAACTTGCCGGGTGGCTGAGAATTTATAGAGCATGTACAATTTGTGCATCGCGCGTTGTCAGGTTGGCAGGGTTAGAAACGTGCCTCTATTGTTCGGTGCCCTACAAATTGCTTATAATGCATAGATCCCTTATTCTATACTTAACCACTTATTTGGATCATGCACTTGTGTAATGTCCCCCACCTCTTAGAGAGGTGATGTGGAGACTCAGTGGTCTGGGCACCCCCACTAGGTCATAGTCTTACACTGAAGGGGGAAGTCAAGGAGGATAAACTTATATTTTTAAGTTGACTTAAGAAAGGAAAAGGGATTAAGGGTAAAAGATAACTCAACAGAAGAATAGAAGATTAACCCTAGGAGTTAACCTAACTCAAAAGAGAATTAGAAGGAAAAAAGTATAAGTAAGAGGCTGGGGCGCACCTATTAGGCATTCTGGTTTTGGATTAGCATTTTCTATTGCTCTTGAGCATTTAGTTTGGGGGTTTTGTTGTACAAACCCTTGTGAGCAACTCAGTGGTGAANCGGGGATGAAAGACTCCTCCACACCATTCTAGTCTCAGCCCATCTCCATCTAGCGCTTCAGAAGGTAGCAGGTCGTACTGTTCTTGTGTTTCCAGCAAGGGTGCACCATCATCTAGAGGGAGGTTCGATCCAGCTTATCCTAAGGGCCTGAGGCCATTCCGACAGTTGGGTTTTGTTTGCAGGGGAAGGACCATCAGTTTGAGGGATTTTCTGGAGGGTTATCATCATTCTACATTTGTCTGCAGATTGGGACGTCTTGGAGCCATAGGGGACATCCTGTGATTCAGTAAAACT
>ML780153.1:344971-357761 GCA_009831015.1 Picea engelmannii | reverse complement strand
ATCTATCATTTGGCATATTTCTCGGGATGATTGGACACTTTTGGTAGCAGGGCCGAATTATTGAGGGCTTCAGCATTCTAGCAGGGCGTGGCACTTTCCAGCTTGGAGGTTGAGCATTAGTACGGCTCAGATCTACTTGATTCCGTCTTCATTGTATATCCAGCCTTTGGAGGCTTATTTTGTATATTCGTGAGCATTTTGTAGCAGCTCATATCTATTGCTTGTATGACCATCTAAGGTTTATGCCAGATTGGCCATCTATTGTATTCATCTTACTTTGCTCATAATAAAAAGGTCAGATCTTTGCTTGTGCTTCTACATCTTGAATACATTGTGATCTTCATGTGTTGATGAATCTTGTATGCACTTAATAACTCAATAAATACCTGCACATCAATAGATCACTAGTAGTTAGTGATTCCAAGAAAAGATTTGGCTTGGGATCATTACAACTTGCGAGCTACACATTGTGCCTATAATGTTCTGTGTCCTGCAAATAGAAATTGTAGTTGGGCGATATACATATTGACAAATGGACTTGTAGGCTGGTTGGCTCAACATTGCAGTTTTGCTGGATGGCGGACGTACAGTGTAGCGGCTTCTCAGTGCAAGAAAAAAAAAACAAAAAAACATACCTGCAAACAAGTTTGACAAATTCAGAGAAAGTAAAGGAAAAACTATTTACTATGGAACACAGGCAGAAAAAGAATGCACCTTTGCATTGATTCGTGTACATCTATGGGTAGGAGTTCTTTGTGCCTTCTAGTTTTCCTTTCTGTTTCTATCAACAAAAGTACAAAACAAAATGGATATGAACATAAGCTTAGATGTTAAGAAANACAAAAAAAAAAAAAAATGAAAAAGATGAATAGAGTCACAAATAGTTTTTTTGAGGATGTACCTTATTTTTTCTTTTTTTGCACAATGTATATTTTATAATTAGAGTAGAAGACCGTCTGTATTCTCACCAAAACGTTATGTGTAGAAATCAGGGATACAGATATGCTTTGAAACATAGAAATATGAGTTTGCAATAAGTTTGATGTATATGTCATAATTCAAGTGCAATACCAATTGTATCGTGATCAGACCAATATGTGTCTAAAACAAACATATTGTATTGAGAAATGGGCACATTGGACCAAACATGGTCCATAAGTGTGTTTTGCAGATGAACTGTGTTGTTCAGAAGAAAGCGCAGACTGTATTTTCACATGTAGTTTTGCAATTCTTTTGTTCTACCAATATTTTGTAGCATGTCAATATTGAAGTCTCCTACAAGTACAATGGATCCGTTCAGATGGAAATGTTCTAATGCATTGGAAATAGCATTTACTATGCTGGAGAATGTTGCATGGGGAGCAGTGTAAAGATTTAGTATTGCAACTTCTGTTCCATGGGAAAAAAATTTGGCAAGCACCAGTTCAACATTCTTTTCTTCGATATGTATGTGGTCCAAAATTGTTACATGTTTTTTCACAAGTATCATCACCCCATGTGTAATGTAACTTGATCTGCAATTGTGATTTGGGAATTTTTTGTTCTGCATGCATAATGCCATGTGTGTTTCCTGCATGCACAAAATATCGGATTACATTAAATCATAGTCATTTAGTATATCATCCATGTGTGCATTTAAGCTACATGTGTTAAGCGAGAGAATTGATACAGATGAATTTGTTTGTATGGATTGGTAATCATAATGCATTTTCCATTTTGCAGTGGTCCTAAGTCGTTCCATCTCAATATGAACTTTTTTCTTCACTTTGAAGTTATCTTTTGTCAGAGGACTTAGTAAATACAAGGAGTCTATGCTTCTGACACGAGACAATGTTGTGTATACAAGTCCATGTATCTGAATTCCAGCAGGCTGAAATGCAACATTATCAAGTGTTAGTCCTTGTGATCTGTGGACTGTATGTGCACATGCAAGTTTAATCGAAAACTATTTGCGAATCTTCAGTCGACCTATCTCTGTTGATGTCGATACTGGCTTTGATACTCGCAAAATAGGAGTCCAATCGCTTGCAGTGTTTGAATTATATAGATAAGACAACTTGCTTGCTTGTCGCTTGCCTATATGTGGTTCATGGAACTTAATCCAAAGGAAATCTTCTTTTTATGTCTTCGTATAGCCTTTCAGTATTCCATCTACACCATTCACCAGGTCATCCTGTGAATCATAGTTACAGGCATATATTTCAACTAGCATTTCTAATTTCAGTGCAAGGTGCAAAGGTAAAGTGACTGAATGTTCATGACGTGGGACATTTCCATGGTTGTATTCTTCCAAGTCAATCGAATTGATGATGATATCATCATCAGGCATTAGCGAAAACATGTGGCTATTATTCTTTGCAACATCCTTATTTCTGTAGAACAATTAAGGGAATGTTGGATCTGTTGGTGCAGGCCGTAAGCACCTCAAATTGATATAGTTCAAGTCATCATATGTTTGGTTGTTTGTGCGCATTCTATTCATTGCAATGAATGTTTCATCTGTCTGGCACATTTTAGTATGCAACTCAAAGAATTTAATATTGTCTCTCCAGAATTCATGGGTCATTGTTTCCATGTTAACGATAGGTTGTTCAAATATAAAAGAATCTTGGATGGGTTGTGCCTGGTAAAGATCGTCATAGAAGATCATGTCAATGTTTCCAAAGTATTTGGTCTGCATATGTTTTATTCTTCTTAGCCGACTGTCAATGGAATACAAGAACTGACTGCCAATCAAAGATGCTTCATCTATAAAGAGAAGTTGGAGTTCCTCGTAAATCTTAGATAATTTATCCAACATTTCCTTGCTAAGTGGAAGAAATTGTGACTTGTTAAAAGGCATTAAAAATGCAGAGTGGACTGTTGTTCCACCGGCATTGTATGCATATTTTTCTGTGTATGCAACTATTAGGCCCTTTGGTTTCATAGGATTAGAGAAATTGTTTGAATCATAGATTCGAATAAGCATTTGGAATAATGCTTTAGCTGTGAATGTTTTGCTTTTTCCTACTCCGCTTGTAAGGAACACGTGCACAGGACTGTTCATGTTCAACCGTTTTTTAAGGGCAATTTCCTTTACAATTGTTTGTTGTTCGTGATTCAACAGACGTATTATTCTGTGGTATTCATTATTTTCAATCAGGAAAATATGTTTTGTAACTTGAAAACCAAGGTTGATACGTTTTTCACTTTCAGCCGCTAGAGGATGAGGAAAATCCACTTGTAAGTCATAGGACTCTGAAGGAGTTTTGGTTTTTTTTGGGTTTCTGAATGTCTCATCATGATCGCTAGGGTTTTCTAGGTCATTAAGTGCAACTTCTAGATCGCCCCATGTTGGAGCAACATTGTAGGTAAATCTAGCTTCATTGATATGCACTGTAGTCTCAAAGGCAACATACGTAGCCTCCCGTGTAGATAAGTTATGTATTAATGTCTCTTCGTTTTCATGGAATGGAACGTACAACAACAATTTTTTTCTACAATAGTTTTCATAGTCACAATGTTTATTGTATTTGAAAAACCATATAACAGAGGATTTTTTTCTTGTTGATATGGGTGTACCATTCTTTTTGTAATGCGATAGGAATTCTGCTAAGAAGATATACCTAATAGGAGATGGATGTTGGATGTAATAATCAATAATAGAGTGACATATGACATCCTCTGAATTGTCAGGTTCTTGTTGCAGAAAAACCGGTGGTGTAAGCAAAAATGTGCATTTTTCAAGCGGAGATGTGTTTACGAAGACACATTTTCTTGAACTACAAGTGAGGGGCAAAGAAAGTTCAATGTGAACTGATTGCTGAGCAGACATTTGTTGAATATTAAGCAATGTATTTCCAAGGGTGTGTATCATTTGTATGGCATCAATATGACTTCTTTCATGTTCTTTGCATATTTTTCTGAATGCAGATGTCATAGATTTGTCAATCTTCGTCATATACGAGGTGTAGTAGGATGGTGTAGCATATGTATGCAGCATGTACTGTGCATCTGTATTTTCTTTCCACATAACTGGCATGTCCTTGGAGAAACTGTTGTTCCAAATATGGGAGAGTTTTCGTTTAAGGAAAAGTGTTGGTTTCCTAAGTGTTATTTGTATGGCTTGGATGTACTCATCTTCTGATAGATTTACCTATGTCAAGAAGGCATCAAAGCTCATCATTTCATCAAATCCTCATTATTCTAGATATGCAAACAAGGATTTAGATTTCTAAACAACAACACTATCCTCTAAACTAACTGGCTCTATGATTCTTGTAGCTCTCATTGGCGGAATGGGAAAGTTGTATCTGCAATGCGAGCTTTTTATTTTTCTACAACTTCTTGTATGGTAATGTCTATGGACTTTTGCAAGGTCTGGTTCAAAATGATCTGTATTGCATGTTATGTATTTATCCACAAATTGTTCGATCTCTGAATTGTTATCAGCTCCATAGATCAGTGCACCCTCTATCCACAATAGTGTGGTCATGCTCATTTCCCCTATTCTGGAATTCAGTCAAAAAAAAGTAGTCCGATATTTTTCCGAAAAACGTTTCATCATGGCATATCAATTGTCTCAAAGAATTTATTTTATGTCTATAGTATCGAGTACATGTCACCGGGTCTTTTCTTATGAGGTAGTCAATGTCGTTATTTTCCAATGTATCGGTTTTTTTTTTTACGTTTCCTGTTACTACGCAGGTCGGAAACGGCCGCCACCAATGGATCCCAGCAATGCTCTGCACTTGTAAATGTGATGAAAAATGTTGGTGGCCCCAATTGCCGAATCATTGCAAAAAAAAAAAATTGTTTTGTTGCAAATAGTCAGGAGAGGTGTGGATGTTCTTGAAATCGATGTATCCAATATCAGATTTCATAATGTTTTCTAGGTTTACTTTGTACTTCACATCCTTGGCCAACAACTTTCTTCCTTGTAACTGGCCTTTTCTTATTCGGACCCACATGCAGGACAAAACTTGCTCTATTATTATGCGCATTGTTTTGAAAAACAAATTTGTTATGTGACGGGAGAAGTAACCGCTTGAATGTAGTAGCTCCCATCAGAATTTTTTATGATAACTGAATCGTTTTGTAATATTAGTGCCACGTGGATCTCTGTAGAACAGTGATGGAAAGTTCATTTCCTCAGCGAATTTGTCCTTGAATATCCCAAGTGGACGCTGCCCCTCGCCAGGTGCGATTTCGACAATTTTGTCTTGCAAGTCACAAATGCACTGTGAATCAGTGAATCCATGGACCAATGTTTCAGAAGGTGTTTAATTCTCCAATTCATCACTTGTATCAGAATCACTAGGATTTTCAAGAGTCTTTGTAGAGTTGCCATGTTCTTCTGTGAGAACATTGTTCCACTTGGCATTTATACAAATGTTCTTTGCTTTGTACAGGGCCCTGGAACATAATTCCTTTAATGCTTTCATAACAGCATGCACACGCACTTTGCCTATCTGATACGCATTTTTTTATTGCAAGCATCTTTTCAGAGCCACATCGATTGTAATTGTATTGTTCATGAACTGTGGCAACGCTTCTTGCACAACATCTAGCTGAACATGCACATTAATAATTGATCTTATTAAGCCCATATGGGGTCACTTATAGCTCCAAGGTCTGATTTGAGAAAATGCAATTCGGAGAGAGACAAATCTCTCCTCAAGTTCCGTAAGTGCACTTATATCTGCTAGTGGTGTATTACATCTTATTCGGTCAGGGGTTGCAAACTGTGGTAGTTTTCCATTTTCAAGCGATTGTTTGCATGGAAGACAAACTTTCTCACTGGAAAATTCTTTATCGTGGGCTATCATCCGGAGGTATTGTGCTTGCAAATCAAGCGTGAAATACTTACTATTTTTTCAAAAATTCAATTGTTCACAAATTGCACATGCAATGGAAGGAGTGTCTTTCATTTGTTTCATGTAGGTCTGTCTTGCATTTGTTTTTCGCAGGGAAGTATGGGTAGAAACTGTTTCCTGTTTTTCATGTACACCATGAATTGCCACAGTTGCATGACCATTCTGGGATATGCAATCGCACATGTTTATGTTATGTTATGCACGAACAAATTTATTTACATTGTCATATGTGAGTTTATCTCTAAAAGGAAGTGTAGCAATGTGTTTTTTTCTCTCGCGCATGACCTTTTTCAAGTTGTGGTAACTTACTCTACATTTCTTGCCCAAGGGCAGGATGACCTGGTGGCAATTGGGATGAATTTCACTCTCACCCAGTTTCTCATAAACTATTTTACGTTTTTTGTTCAAGGCCTCTATTTTCTTATCAGAAGTCGGGCGAATTTGACGAATATTTTTTTTCAAATTGTGATAACTTACTCTACGTTTTTTGTTTAAGCCCTCTATGGCCTCATCACAACTGAAATGAATTCTACACATGTTTTTTTTTCCAAGCCCTGTCTACCCATATCTCAACCAGGAAGACTCTCGTTTTCACTAAAAAGTATTCCACACGTATGTAGATTCTATGTCATTTGGGTGGCATGCACACTCAACCCTGAACTACCGATATCTCCAAGCAAAGGTTCATAATGGATATGTGGTGTATATGTTTTCAACGACAAGATGTGAATTATTCGATCTTAATTTGAATCGTTAAACTAGGAATGGACAGTGTCGGCTGGCAAGGCCGACCAAACTTGGATCTTCACCCTGAATACCATAGAAATCCATTGCAAACAAAATCTGCAACCCTCCATATTCCCTTCTTCACATGGAAGCACCATGTTCACAAGGTATTCCTGCCAACTTCCAAGTGCCGGCATATTTTCCACGAGATATGGGCAAACGTGTTGATGCAAGCACCTAAAAGCCTGTTCATTGCCACCTATAATCGCATTGTAGAAGGACTGTACAGTGTAAAGACGCAGCGACTGAACATCGAAATCGGCTGCTACCAAACAACAAATTGCATTAAACAGACTATCTCCATAGCTAGACACAACATTTGTTGCCAGCTGTAAACCATAGCAATCTATGCCATCCAAAATATGTTTCCATTGCGATTGAAGGTATTTGCAAATAACAGACAAGTAGATACGAGGACCTTCAATATTGCATATGGACATTTTTCTGTACAACAGTGGCTCATAATGGCCACTGAGGGCATCGACATTATGGAACAAGATGCAATATGGATTGTTAGATGCAGTTTTGATGAATAGTAGATATCTTGTTTTTCTTGTCAATGACCATATGCCAATTGATATATTCAGCCAGTTAGACAGCCACCGAATACAAAATGCATCTCCCCAAATTCCTTTCTCATGTGCAGGCAGAGCTGGAGATGCAAACAACCGCATCTTTCAAAAATACGTAGCCACATCATGTATTCCATGCAACTGCCGAAGAAAATCATATTCCAGTTCGTATTCATAGGACTGCAAAGCCTCAGCATCACCATTTTTAAAATAGGCCAAGAAATAATCTACCAATCCATTGTGCAGCTCGGTCGACGAATACCGGAAATGCAATAGAACCTAGAATGTATCAAAAAGGCAATCCCCAACAGTATACGAGAATGCATCCAATCTAAAAAGACCATTCCCATGCAAAACCACGTCAAAGTTGTCATGTACAATGGACTGTGTATATTTTTCATACGACTCAACATCTATTACCTCTTTCATCTTTTCAACTGTCATTTTGAAGCCATTTTCTAGATACTTTCAGTTTCTATCAAAACAGAGAAAAGAACAAGCAAAAAATAAAAGCTAGCAAAATAAAAAAGAAAAGAAAAATAGCACACCAATCCCCGTATGTATCTTTAAACCTTCTTCTTCTCAACTTGAATCCCCCTTAGTTCCCCATAGAAAATGAGAAGAAAACAGACCGACACTAGAAACTGAACCAAACAGAAGAAAGACCGCAAAAAAATAAAACCATAACTTAACTCAGCAGAAAGAAAACAGGCAGACGCATTTTTCCGACCCACAGAGTAGAAGCATACACTGCATCTACACCCTGCCCGATAGTTCCCTCTTCTGATAGCTCCCAACTACTTTTCGTAAAGCCCTCTACATTGCAATTTTCGGAAAAACTATGGACGCAACATCTGCCATATGAAAACGCATTGTTTCCAGGAATAGAAACTAAGAGCACAGACAAAAATGGTCTAGAACAGAATATTGAAAATCAGTAAGAACAGGGAAACTTACCTGTCAACAAAGGATGAGAAGACCTCAGCTCCAAAAAAAATGCAAACCACAACAACAGGTCCAACAACTTGCAAAGTTGAAGAACAAAAAACCAGTGAACAACCACGAAGAGCTCGAACTGCAAGTGAAGGACCTCAAGTTGCAAAGTTGAATCAAACAAGAACCAGAATCATGGAACGAAACAACGAACATGGATGGAGCACAAGAGCAGGCATGTAGGGCATGAACAAAATTATATTGCAAGGCATCTGTACAATAAACATTTAAGATTGGCAGAGCTCTTAGGTAAGCAGTTAAGACAGTAAGGACCATCGAAGGGCATAGGCCTATGAAAGCATTTAAGAAAAGATGCAGCGTGGCAGGACTTTTCTCTCGAAGGACGCAACAATAAATCAAAAATCAGACATAGCAATATCATAGAGAATGTATTCCACCCAGCAGAAAATGCTAAGGGAAACATTCGAACTAATGCTAGCATTAATCCACATTCCACGAATGCATAACAAAATTTATGATTCAAAAAGACCATATACTACCAAATACTTTGGAAATGCAAACATATTTTACATTGGGAATAGCGAAGGCGGCAATAAGACCTCCAATCCGTTGTCCAATCAGATCTTGACAAACATGATACTTTTTACTATATAAAAATCGATATTTTCACTTCCCTTGTTCCAACAATAGATAATAGGGAAATATTTATGGTCAACGCACAAGCTAATGCCAAGTCAACGATTTATTGATCACTATAGTCCCTCTATGCCTACGAGAGGGACTAATAAGATGGCTAGTTCTACATGGCAGTGATTTATTTGTTTATGCGTTGACCTTACAACCAACCTGGATACAAGGATCAATATGGCAGATTATGCATAATGTATTTTTTTTAAATTTTTACCATTCAATAATTAAGTTGCTCATTGTTAACTCTAATTAAGTTATTCTATTGTTAATTATAATTTAGTTGTTTGATTGTTAATTACAAAATTAAAAAAAAATTATATGTTTATTTTTTTTTTGTTTGTTAATTTGTGCGGGACATGTTGGCTACGCGATTAACTTGTGGCTTGAGAAACTGCGACTCAGGGGCATCTAAGCCGTCAAAATCACCCGGGGATCGCACCTGGCCTGAGCCACACCAACCCTTAACATGGTTGGATTTTTTGTCCCTGCAGGTTTCGAACCGGTGACTTTAACAACACGGAGTGGCTTAACAACACACTCTGTCACCGACTGTCCTACACCTCGGGGACAAAATTATATGTTTATTATGAAAAATGAAAAAATCTATATAATTTAACATTCACCATCCATAGTAAATATCTTCATTTTAAATGAATTTTCATTTTTATAAAAAAATATTATTAATCCCTGCCAAAGCTAGCAATGAGTTTGCTATTGATTTGACATTAACTCCATTGAGTTTGACTATAAATTTAAACAATTTTCCAAAGTATAACATTGATATATTGCATTTTTTTTTTTTAAATTAAAACATTTTTTAAAATTATGATTGGTGAAGAACTTGAACCCCTTATTGCAGAGGTGATGGCATTTACTTTAATTTCTAGTGAGTGATGTATTACTCGTATTTCCAAGCTTAAATTTAGTATTATCATTCACCTAAGTTGGTATATGACCGTTGTTGAGAATACAATGAATTAAAGTGGAGTTTGAATAAGAAGTAAGAGGGTTGAATAAGACGTGAATTAACTCGAAATTTACCCCTGAGAAAATATCTCTAATAAATAAGGTGGTACACATGGCCTACTACCACATGGATTTGTCCAATTACAAGCTTCCATATGTTCGCAATCACATGGATTTATCAAAACCAAGGTGATTCAAATCCCATCTTTCTGACCTTAGTATAATGTTTAAGGGATCGAGAATATTTATAAATTTTTATCTCAAGTTAGTAGTATATCATAAACGACATGTTAGGTCTGTTACAGATTTGAATTTCAATGATATTGATGACTAAACTCATTGTTTCTTACCTGGTAGGGACTACGCTGCCATGCAACTCTTGTTTATCTTAGTCATATATATTTTTTCTTAAAAATATATAAATCATTTAGAAAAGTCAAACCATTTTGGACTTAATTAGATTGTTTCACTGAATTCCAACTTAAAACAGAAAGAGAAAATAAAAGATTTTACAAAAGCTTTGTTAAGTGTCATTTTCCAGATCACTTTTAGCTGAACAACTTGGCTTTCTGAAAAAATACAAGATGCCATTGCTAGTGCGCATGAATGCCTCCACAACATTAAAAAAAAGAGATTAAAATCACTTGTTCTTAAGTTGGATATTCAAAAAGCTTATGATTGTATTCACTGGGAATGGTTAAGGATGATCTTAATACAAGTGGGCTTTGGGATTCATCTCCCCAACTGGATTATGAGTTGTGTTGTTACCACAACATTTGCAGTATTACTAAATGGTGAGGCTACAGATTTCTTCAGAAGCGGTTGAGGATTACGACAGGGGTGCCCATTATCCCCTTTGATGTTCATATTGTCTTTGGAGGGTCTTAGCTTATTACTAAATGAAAGAAAAGAGGCAATAAAGCTAGCGGTCATAAAGGTATCCAAAATGATAAGAATCCTCCACATATTCGTTGTGGATGACATATTAATCATGACCAATGCCACTTTACTTGAATGGGTAGAAATTGATAGAATCATTAAATTGTTCTACAAAGCTTCGGGTTTAAAAGTAAATGATAAAAAATCAAATGTTCTATATGAAGGGTTATCGGAAGTGGAATTAGTTCCATACAAGACAATTCTCCCATATAACTTTACAAAACTATCTTATGGTTTCAGATATCTTGGTTATTATTTAACGATCGGGCTGGAAAAAATTGTACACTGGAACTGGTTACTGACAAAGGTGGAAAAAAAAATGGTCTCTAGTGCAATAGATGGTTATCTTTGGGGGGGTGATTTATATTAATAAAATCAACTCTAGAAAGTCTTCTGGTATATTGGATGTCGTTGGCGACCATCCCCGACACAGTATTAAAAAGATTAGGATATTAATGTATAATTCCCTTTGGAAAGGTAACAAGGATTCCTTTCATTACCATATTTGCAGGTGGGATTCACTAGCAAAACCTAAGAAATACGGTGGATGGGATTTCTGCAATATCTACCACTTCAGTAAAGCACTGGCTGCAAACACACTCTGGAGGGTATTAACAAGGGATAGCATTTGGCATAATGTTATAAAAGACAAATATCTTCCTTTCTCCATTGTTACAAATTGGCTCATATCGTCATCCTTCAATTTGATAGCAGAGTCTAGAATCTGGAGCGGCCTCCTAAAATCAGTGCACCTGATCACACATTGGCTTAGTTGGATTCCCGGTTCGGGACATCTTATTGCTCTTGGGTAGAGACAAGATCCTGAGATTGGGAGACATATCTTTTCTTTCTCCAGCTCTAGTATCATTTTTAAATCAGAAAAATATTTCGGTTCTCGGTTCTCTCCCAGGCTAGAAGGATCCCAGAACAAAATGGCCATTCGACCAGCTGGTATAGAGACCGGGAACTGGGTTTGACGGGCACCTTGGCTGCAGAATGGGAACAATTCCGTTTGGCTCTTATTACTTCGGGTGCCTCCATAGAAGACTGCGATGATGCCTTGATGTGGATTGGTGGCGAAAATTCAGGGTCCCTTACTAATTAAAAACTCTATTTGGCTCTTCTTTCTACTTAGAGTTGCCCGAGAATTGATGGATGGAGACTAAAACTCTACCAATGGGAAATTCCACTCAAAGTAAAATTGTTCATCTGGTTGGCAGCCGAGGAAAAAATAATAACATGGGACACTCTACAACAGAAAGGTTGGGAAGGTCCAAGCCGATGTCAATTATGTAAGAACAGGAACATCGTTGTCAGATTGTTTTAAATCTTGGTCGGAGGACAAATCAATCACTTCTTATCTACCTAATGTTATCTGTTGGTATATATGGTTGGAAAGGAACGCAACAACTTTCGATAAAACTTCTCCTTCTATCCTCTCGGTGGTTACCAAAACTCTTGGCTCCTTTAGAAGAATCCATGTAACCCAAAAACATATACAAGTACGAGCCTGTTTGATCTTTCAGTGTCCCAAAAACTCTTTTGCATGTTTCGATGGTGCAACACAATTAGGTGGCAAACTTTGTGGAGCGGGAGGAGTTATAAAAAAATCAGATTCATCAGTTTATAGATAGGTAATGAATTGTGGTGAAGGAAGAAGCACAAAAACAGAACTTTTGGGTGTTTGGGCAACTTTGACACTGGCGACACACTTGTCATTTCAAAAACTTCAGGTTCTGGGGGATTCTAAAGTGGTCATTGATTGGATAGCAAAGAAAGGCAGACTACATGCTGCTGCTATTGAGCGCTGGAAACTCAAAATTCTGGAATTAATAAAAGTTTTTCGTGAGATTAGCTTCCAACATATTTACAGGGATCACAACAAGGAGGCAAACACTTTATCAAAGCAAGCTTTTCAAGAACCCGAAGACAGAATCACTTATTATAATTGGTTAAATGGAAGTGAAGGTCCCAGGAGGCACATCTTTCTTTTCTAGCTTGGTTCCTTTTAATGTGCAATTTTGGCAA
>ML780153.1:297353-343560 GCA_009831015.1 Picea engelmannii | reverse complement strand
AATCCTGGGTATTCCCAACCTGTTCCCCACGTCCAGCGTCCATCCAAAAGCCATGTCGCTGATGATGCACAGCGGCAGGCGCCCGCCGTCTTCTTGACAGATCCGGCAGATGAGGCGCTCGAAATGGGGTTCCAGCTGCTCCGACGCTTGCAGGAAGGGGAAGAAAAGATTGTAAGGGAGAAAGCCCGTGTTTTCTGTCTGAGGAGGAAGACCGTGGCCGGCGGTGGAGAAGGGCAGCTCTGCCAGGCGGATATCCAGACCGGGGCCAGCGGATTCGATCTTGGGTCTCAGGCTTCGGATGTTGAGAGGCGTATTGGCGATGGTGATGGCAAATCCGGTTCGTTTGGCAAGCAGCTTTGCGAGCTCCAGGAAGGGGATAATGTGGCCCTGAGCCATGAACGGGAACATCACCACATGGTGCTTGAACTCTCTGGTTGTCGTCGTGGTCAAATTCTCAGCGGGGAAGGGCGTGGCAGAATCCATTGCGGGTAATAGATTTTGGTAACGAAATAGAATCACTTGGATCTGCAGGCTGGAAGAGCATGCAGCTCCAGCTCAATTCTTACAATTCACAGACGCGACGGAGTGCCAGGAAATAAATCGTAGATAAGCGAAGCGATAAGGTCGTCACCAGAGTTTGTGGTTGGACAAATAACAAGTACTACAGACACAGACTGACAACTCTATTATTACTCGGAAGGCGTTGTTTATTGACGGGGGCGGTTCCTACTCAAGGTTTCGTCGCCTTCTAAAACTGCCCGTGTCCTCTTTGTCTCGAAATTTTCGTCATCTATTATTAGCGTATCCAAAACTGCCATGTGCCCTTCCATCCCCGAGTTTTCCATTACACAGGGCTTTTTTCGATCGTTGGATTTAATAACAAAATTTATCTAATAATAAAATTTTAAAACGTCAACAAAATTAATTTAATGAATGTTTAGATCTTTAGATTACCCATCTAATTTTATTAACGAATGTTTAGATCTTTACATTACCCATCTAATTTTATATTGTATTGTAATTGTATTTAGTACTATCACAGCAGCTAAATAGCTGCTGGTGAACACCAAAAGGTTATAAGATGAAACGAATCTTTAAAAGAATATATTAAATATTATTATTGATTAACAAATAAACGTTGAGCTATCAAAGTAATTTTTAAATATGATTAGGTAAATGTACAAAAGTAAACACATAAACGGATGTCTTTTTATTTTGTGTGACTACTAAGAATATTCCAGCCATATTTAATCATGTCCATAGAAAACTTATTAAGCACTAAACCCCTATTAAATCTGCCCATTGTCAATAGGTGTACTGGCGTAATGATTAGTACGAGGGAGAGGGAGTTAACAACATAACATTAAAACAAATATTAATGATAAAAGAATATTTTAATGATAATTATAGATAAAATATTTTAATATAAATAATTTTATATTAATTATATAGATAGATAAAGAGATATAAAGTAATTGAAAGTATTAAATTTCACTCATAAATTCTTTTTACTAGTAGTGTTATTATTTAAATAATTAATATGGAGTTGATATGTGGCATTTAAAACAATTTAATAACAAAAAATTATTTCAACCTTGGTGGTAAATAAAATATTTCAATGTCCACCTTAAGTAAAATACCGAAGATTAATTTTATATTTATATAAAGTAGTTGCTCACTATGAATCCCTATAATTCCTTTAGTGCTCAACATGTGGTTGATACATACATACATATATATAATCCCTCTAGGTGAAAGTTTTTTTTTAATTGAAAAAGCTTGAGGA
The DNA here is from genome assembly GCA_009831015.1 of Picea engelmannii. Classification (NCBI taxonomy): domain Eukaryota; kingdom Viridiplantae; phylum Streptophyta; class Pinopsida; order Pinales; family Pinaceae; genus Picea; species Picea engelmannii. Next base: position 341,774 of record ML780153.1, on the reverse strand, counting down.
AAGGTTTGCACCTCTAGGGATTGATCCCTATCTACTCATGATAGATTTGATCCATCTTCCCACATGACAAATTTGAAGTTAAGATGGATCTAAGTTGGTATTAATGGAGTAGGACAATCATATTTTCAGGGATGATTTTAGGGATGGAAAATTATTTTAAAATGTAGAAACCTTGGCGAATCATACTAATCCTTGATATGTAAACTATAAATGTTTGGAGATATTTTCATAAAAATATTCAAATTTCTAAGTATTTTATATAGTTTTTATAAAATTTTGGTGATTTTTAAGGTAAAATAATTTTATCTTATAGAATTTGGGCAAATCATTTTCAAAATAGTAAATCTTGTTTTTGGAAAAACCATGGAAAATTAGCCCATGAGCGAAATTTAGCCACTAAAATCATCCTTACATATTTTATGGTTGATCCTTAATTTGGAACCCACACATTGCAAAGTTGTTTTACTTTAAATGCACTATAGGCATGATCAATATTTTAGGATCAATAGAAAGTTGAGGGGAGAAGGGGATACGGGTAGTTAGTGATTGATGGATAGGCGGAGGGAGGTGAAGTATGAAAGCTTTGGCCAGAGGAGCCACCCTTTACACCCTTGGGTGCTTTGGCTTATATTCTACCCGGCCCAGAAGCAGAAGTAACGAGTTAACAATTCCCCACCCTTATTATAGTTCTACCAGCACATTGTCCATCCAAATAAAAAGATTCAACTATAGTTGCTAGACCGAGCAATCAATTACCCCTCCCTCCCTTGTTATCGGGATAGAACTATAGGCATGGGCTACTGTGACATGTGACATGTTATTTCTAGAGTTAATACATTAAATTAACATGGATCCATCACCTTTGTCCTCCATCCCTGATCTTCTCTTAATACTATAGAGATCAAGCAAATGTACATGGAGTGGTGCAGGTGGTAGAGAACCGAAGCTTGAAATATATCACACAACTAGACGAGGCTCTCATGCGATATTGGCAATCTCTTCCTAATACCAATGATTGAACAGATTAAATCCCCTTACCTTTTCTTCAACGATGATGAAGAAAGCACTCAAAGGGAAAAAATGTTTTGGCTTATGGATTTGCCTACAATACGATGTCGAGGGTTTAGGACCAACCTCAAAAAAATTAAACCCATATACTACAGGTTTGTATTAATGAGACTTCTTTCGTATTTTTGGGCTTTCTAATCACGATTGGAAAACTTTTGGAGGATGACTATGATAATTATATATATACCTTTGTACTTTTAGTTGAGAAGAAATTGGTAATAATATGTGCAATAAATCCATCTATTAGACTAGAACCTTGTCTCACACTTTGTTGTACTCTAAGTTCTCTCTAGAGGTGAATCGATGACATCGCATAATGCATTGATTGGTTTCTCTCAAAGGTTTTTTTTAGGTTAATGAATGAGTGTTTCAATGCTTATTCATATGTGCTCTATATTTCCATGGTGCTATAATACATTGTCAAATGATGCTATGGGATTGTAGATACTATTCAAAAGACAAATGGTAATAGTTTGGTGGCTTTGGATTTGAATTTCTATACCTTGATTGCCACTTACATTCTTATGACGGAGGAAATTGATAGCTAAGGTAATGTTATGAATTCAATGGAGTATCCACTTCACCTACTTATTTATCAATGCAAATTCATTTAAACCTCTAATTTATTAAACACTGAAAATATTCAAATATCTTGAAATAAGTTAAGTAAATTTTGTATATATATAAATGACACTTAATACATTAAAAAAAACTTCAAATGAAATTATATAGCTCAAAATACATCATCAATTTTTTTTAGGGTTTTAATAATTATTTCAATTTCTAAAACATATAGAACAAAAGGACATATAAAGCATATTAGAAATCTTAATTGAAAAGATGCCAAATAGATAAAGATGTGTGACATCATTGTTAATTGAAAAGATGTTTCCTAACTTAACGTATGTCTCTCTTCATTATTAGAGGCTATTACATGATCGAAACTCGTAATATCTCCACAATACTGATCTGTGATATTTATTAATTATAACACAATTACAACTATTAAAATATAGGCTGAATGTCAAGAATAATACTATGAAATCCCTGGGACAAGAAGATACCAGTTCCTACAAATACATATCACACCACATACCTCCATTTAATGGCTGTGATGGCTCTGCTTCCCACTTATATTATTGTGCCTATTGTGTTGTAAAGTTCTTTCATTGATGTGTCTATTTGGCTGTAAATTTCTCCAAATAGTTGAAAGAAATTGAGAATATGAAATATTTGGATTCATTGTCAAACTTATTTTCTACGATACGACACATGGCACACTTGCATTGTGTATCATAAGCCAAGTGCTTGTCGTAACCAGGGTAATTGTGCACATATATCATTTTTTACCAATTAGATTATTATATAGGCGTTGTTAGCTTATTATGTAGGCATTGTATAAGGATTTTTCACAACATTTTGAAAAAACAAAATGTAAACGATCAAGACATAATTTGCAATGTAATCACTCTTTTCTTTGCAATTTCTTACACAAAAGTATTTTCATAACTTCTTACCTTAACATATCATCCACACGAGTGGTTTTATGAGGAATCTTTTAAAAACTTCTTACCATTCCATATCATCCACAATCATTTCATATTCCTTCCACTATTGAGTAAATAAGATTTAGAAGTAAAATGATTTATAAATAAGTATAAGCTATAACTTAGTAGCTAATCTCTACCCTAATGTTATTGTTCACAAGAGTGATGATCACCCTAACCTTTAGGCATATTAGGAAATACCATATATATATATATATATATATATATATATATATATATATATATATATATATATATATATATATATATATATATATATATATATATATATATATATATATATTTTCGCAAACATTAGATTCTGAAGCCTTTTCTCTTTTATCATGAGTATGGATTCCACTTTCAAAAAAGACAAACAATTCTAAGTTGTTTGGATTTCACTCACATAATTGGGTGAGCATAGATGTAGCTTCATCTAGGAACAATTTGTATATTCAACTTGTGTTCACCTTGATAGGTGACATCATACCTCTCTCACTAGGGAATTTTCGATTCACTTTGCATGTATTTGATTATGGATTCCCAAGGCTAATCGTTTTCCATTGCTACTTAGCTAGACCACACCAAAACCACCAAATTGAATCAACTAATGCTTGCTTTAAAATAGTATCTAATGTCAAAATGTAACCTTATAAAATGTATGCTTTCTCAAACTGCTTTTTTTCCGGTCTAAGTCCAAAATGTATTCTAAGATATTTGGTCACATTTGATTAATCATACAAAACGCATGAAGCATGAATGCCAACCTCTATAAATGACTTAACATCCAAGTGCATGGCTCCTTTCCTAAAAACATGTGATGCTAATAATGTTTATGTAAAGGATCAAAGGACACACATGTTTACATCCCCTAGAGAGAGGAACAATACCCCCTTTCATCAAGGTATAAATTAGAATTTTAACAGAATTAGACATAATTCGTTGATCTTTCACTTGAATCAAAACTAATATAAATTAATTTTAAAACAAATTCCTAAATATATTTTTTCAAACATATCCCTACAAATCCATGGATGTAGATAGAACACTAACAATGACACTTGTTCATAACATAGACACCCATAAAAATGGTATTCATACCTAGATATCCTCCATATTCAGTCTAGTTAGTTGAAAATTTGCATGCCTCAAGCAACAATGGTTCCACACATGCCCACAGAAGCACCTAGCAACAAATCCTTCTGTAGGAAAATTATTATTTCAGCAAATTGAATGATTTTCTGTCATTTTTGTCAAGCTTCAACTACTACCCAAATTGGAGAGAAACCCTAGGATTCCAAGAGCATATAAAATGGCAGTGAAGCCATGATGATTTCCAGTTCTAGCAGCTCAAAGTTGACAATAATTTCCCTTTCTTGGGTCAGTCTAAGAATAAGTAGCAGGGCTTGGTCTCTTTCGATCTAGTAGGGGTAGGCTCTTGCTAGCTACCTGCCTAAGCCACAAAATCACTTGATTGATGCCTACTTGAAACACCCCGCAACTAGACATTTTAGATTTATTCTCATTGTTATCTCTATCATATTTCATAATTTTTTAGGTAAGTAGTAGAGCATAACTTAACCTTTGAGATTAGGGTTAGTGTTGGAGCTTATTTTTTCATAAACATCCTCTTAGAGTAGCAAATGTTTTTCTTACATCAAATATTTCATCACCAAATGGGAACCCAACCAAGTCCCTTATCTCACTACCCATCCACATTACAAAACATATCATTAGTCATCCTTGTTGATGAGAAATCGTGGTTTCCTACCACACATTCATTTTTTTACTTATCATAATCATTATAAGAAATTACAAATATCAAAGTCATACATAAGCATGTATAATAACAAAACACTCTTGATCTTGGGGGTTACTTTAGGATTAGAGACCACATATGTGAAGCATTTGATAAATCTCTCTTGTTTACATGACCATAATTTTTAAATTTTTTGTTTTACAATTATAATATTATATACTTTGGTCAAATAAAATTCGTGAAGTAAAAATTGATTCAAATAGAGTGGGAATCCAAGGGTTTGGTTGTAGGTATCATTCTTTGCAATCTCTCGATGGAACCATAGGAAAACTAGGGTTTCCAAAAATAAATAGAGATTAGTGGCCTTTGGTGACCCAGGGATAATTTTTAGGATGGAAATTTATATTAAGATGTATAAACCTAGGCTAATCTTACTCTTAGCACATAAAATGTTCACGAGTAAAAAGAAAAATATTTTTTCTAAATTTTTTGCTAGGTTGGTCGCAGAAGGACATCATTGGTCTCTGTCATTCATGTGATTAGTCCTTCTTGTATGAGTCATTTGTTTTAATTTAAGGTTTGAGGCATTTCCATGTCTAATAAATTGTGTTTTGATTGTCTCATGAGTCAAGAAAACTGATCCAAGTCCATGTAAGAGTCTTGGTGTCATGATAGTGGTTATCATCATTAGAAAAAAGGGGAAAGTGTTGATCGCACATTTTGATTTAAAGGTCATCATTATCAATGTTTTTTGTCTCAAAAAGATACAAAAAGGGTTTTTATGTCATATCTAACAATTTGGGGGTCAAGTCATGTGTCAAGTCAACTTGCTACAAACTCACCTGAAAGTTCGCAACGATTCAAGAAAGTACCTCATGCAGTAATCACATATAATTATGCTGTGGAAATGTGGCAAGGGGTATAATATTGTTTTCAGTGCCACTTATTCATCATGTTCTTCAAGTCAGTTTCAAGAAACATGTCTATCAATTTGAATGAAGCGTGTCACCAATTGGTTTGAATGATGGTGTTGTGAACTATCTCTAGAAAACGAAGGTGGATTGAATGCTTCCAAGAAAATGCCAGTCAAACTCATGAGATATCAGTTGAATTTTTAGATATATCAAGTACCCTATTTAATAATTGTACGATGTCTGAAGATTGATTGTACTGGATATAGTTGCTGTCATTTTTTTACGCTACAAATTGTTACATATTTTTTGCGTTGCAAACTCTTTGCACTAAACAAAGCCTACTATATTGGTATGCTAAACCCTGACAGTCTTCAAGTTTGTTATGTTTTACCAAAAATATCAATTTGCAGCTACTTCTTGCAATAATAACCTTATCCACTATATTTTTGATGATGCTACAAACTTGTGATGCGAACCCTCTATTTTCTACTAAGGTCAAATCCTTCTCAACTGAGATTCATTTAGGTCTGAGGTTTTAATGTTTCAAGATAATTTTTCTCCTTAGACATGGGAAGTCTTGCATGCATGCCATAAAAACCTAGTCCAACTTTGCACGCTGCAAACTCAACAAGTGTGTTATGAACCCTCTCTTTTACACAGAGTTGCTTCATTTTTTTTGGCATGTCTACAACCTCATCCAAGTTGAAATTATTTTCTTCTTTTCTGACCTCCTACTTGCAGCTTGTTCATCCTCAAACTATTTTTGTGCATAAATTATCTATTCAAGTAAACCCTAAGTTGTGCCAGTTCTATTAACAAACCCTAATTTCTTATTTTTATTATATATCTGATAACAAATTGTTATAAGAGGGTAAAAGAGGTTTTCAAAACAGTCATCATGGACAGTCAACAAGGTAAGAAGATTCACAAAGGAAGAGAGCTTGTCAAGCTGAGATCAGGAGCTTGAAGGCATAATTGCAACCCTTCAAAGAGCAGGTAGCAAAAATGAATTTTGATATATTGGCTAGGGTGGCTACTAGAAGGAGTACTAGGAAAAGATGAATACAAGATACTATTTTTACATTAGCATCATTTTTTCCATGGTCCACTTTTTGTATATACTTATAACCCGAGTAACGATTTTGGTCTTGAGTTGAGGTTACCATATTCATATGATTTCTCCAAGGTTACTTCATCTTTCAAGAAGTTTGTAGCAGTCTTTGGAAGTTTTTCCAAAATTATTTTGCATGTTTTAAAGGTTGGAATTATCTTTTAGGTAAAAAGGAACCTACAAGAAATATCGTAGCGTGTGGACTCACTGGCGCTGCGATCTGGTAATTTTGGGATAGTTTGTAGTGAATTAGTACACAACAGAGTCATTTTTTCATCGTAACTTTTAAATTCTGATATGGGTTCTTCTAAGATGTTTTGTGGAGATGCATCATAATGTTATGGACTTGCTGACAAAATATTAGCCTAACCCAGTTCGTCGTTTGGGATAAAAGTTGAAATCATCATCTATAAGAAAGTTTGCAGCGAATCCTGAAATTACGCTATGAACTCTAACAATTTAATAAATCTGAGATGTAGGAGGGTTTCCACCTATATGAGAGGGTTCAAATGGTTTCCTAGGAGGTATTTGGACATGAGGGACATGTTTTCTATCACTAGATCAAGCAACATGACCTGTTTCAAAAATAATTTATTAAAATAGACAAGATCCAAAAAAATAGGAGCTAGGTGGGTTTTTTTGTTTCACCTTATTGTATCAACTCCTAGAGAAAAGGGAATCCAATGAAACCACTTGGCATTCAACCTGTTTAGAGTAGGAAGGATTGATACACTATATATAGTAGTGGTTTTTGAAATATTGTAACTACAAAGAGTATTCTATTTATTATTGAGTTATTATTCATTAGATCAATCCCCTTTTGTGGATTGATCATGTCGGTCTTTGTACTTGAACAAATCCCATTTTTTGGATTGGTCGAACCCTAATTATATTATGAAAAATAAGAAGTCTACCCCCAGGCCTAATTAAAGTGGTTTTCACCACTAAGAAGAGAATCCAGCCCTGCCCAGTGGAGATACACCTCTCCAACGCTTGCCAGCTAGTATAAATAAAGGAGGCTAGCACCTCATTATCTCACTCACTCATTCACTCATCAAGTGCGCAAGTTTGGAGAGATGCAGTTGGGAGAAGAAGGAATATATAGGTGCATTTCCTAGTGTTGCATATTCTCTAGTGTTTGGTTTATTATCTTGGAATTGTCTTGGCTATGTATATTAAGGAAGTTTTTACTGGGTTTTCTCCCCCATGAGGGCTTCCTAGGATAAATATTCTGTATCTTGTGATTGTGTTTCTCTCAGTGATCCTACCTATGCTATGGTTATCTAGTAAATTAAAAATAAACTTAATAGCTTCTCTAAAAGTAACATGCTATCAGAGATAACCTGAAGAGAGCAACTTTCACTAGATAAGCAAAAACGTCATTGTTGTCATACAAGAAAATTAAGGATTTTTATTGGAGAGGAATTTTAGCCTACAACTCATCAAGGAAGTGTGCCCTATCCTAGAGAACTCATTGGTAGCTTGAGCACACCTTTTTCAGTGGACAAAGCTCCCAGAAAGTGAAACCCTAGTTTTCACCGATACCAAAAAACCAAGAAACTAGAAAACCAGAACTAGTGCTAGAAGTACTAATCCATATTTACGCAGGTCAAATTTGAAAGGGTAAAATTTGGATTTTCTAAAATCTGAATGCATCGGCCTACTCTCCTTAGCCAAGTGCACCTCCTGGTAAGTTCAGATTTAATTTCTAAGCACTTTTTTTTTGGGTCATTTTCCTAGCTCCAGGTCAAGATGTCTGCAAGCACCAATCTTGTTGACAAGTTAGAAGGTGTGGAAAAATTTTGTGCCTAGAAGTATAGGATTGCACTCATTCTTGAAGAGAATTACCTAGCAAGATTCATCCAATAAAATGTACCAAAACTGCAGATGCTACAACTAAAGAAAAGTACCAGAAGTACATGGTTATGGCCAAAATAATTATTGCAGACTCTATAAAAGATCATCTGGTCCCTCAAGTGGCATCTAAAGATACCCCAAAATAAATGTTGGATTCCCTAACCAGATTATATAAAGGAAGAAAAATTAACTGGAAGATCAACTTGAGAACTCAACTCAAGAATACAAAGATGCAGAAAGGAGAAACAATTCATGAATATTTCTCTAGAATCTCCCAATTCAAGGAACAACTAGAAGCAATTGGAGATACTCTAGATGAATATGAATTCATAATGACAACTCTTAATGGTATCACTCTTAATGAACTCATAATGACAACTCATAATGAACTCATAATAACAACTCTTAATGATGTTGGACTTATAAAGACTCCAATATTAACAAAATTATGAATTTTCATAAGCATATGTATTCATACATTTGTGTCATACATCCTATTTTAAGTATGTTTTTTGTGATTCTTACCTTTATCAAGTTTCTCCCCATACATTGAAGTAATCCCTTCCTCTCACTATATATTAGAAAAAACCTATTATATTATAATATATATTTATTGTAAAATAATTTCATTTCTAATAATTCCTTTATATTTTTAGTGCTCATTTCCAATTTTTACAATTGCATGCATGATTTTCTCTCAAATCCACATACATAGCTCAAAAGAGCATTTTCATAGAATTTGTTTTCCAAATTAAAATGTCACACTATCCTAACCCCCCCACATATGTTATTATAATAATTGCATTTCACCTCTTAGCATTTAAAATATAAGGAAGCAAGTGTAACTTTTTGAACACAAAGGAGACTCACCCATCGTTCCTCAGCTTTGTTTGAGTTGTTCTTTGGATTAGACAAAACCTTGCAAAAGTTTTAATGTTAAGGTAAAAAATTAATGATTATATATATATAGTTTATCGAACATTATTAAATATAAAATCTTATTATATTTCTATAACTTAAATTCAATTCTAATTACATCAATTTTTTATTATAAAAAATCAACATCAATATGAAACGAAATCATAATGAAATAATATATATTTTGAAGTTAGTAGCTTGTATTACTTTAAATAAATGAAAATATAAACTGGTCGACCAAGTTGCTAAAAAAGGAAACTAACTTATTGATGATGAAGTTTACTATCTTAATGATTTGTCTAAACTGACCAATAAAGTGAGTGTACTAGGATAAAAGAAGCAAAACTAGTTGTGTTGTGTACAAACCAAAACCAAAAAATTATACTAATAATTAGATAAGGTATGCAAGTATGCTCAGAGCCCTTGGAATGTAGTAGATGCTTGATTCTCACGAGGAGGAACTTGAACATGAGTGTTGTTCAAAGTCAAAGTTGGAGGCAGGGGAATGGGAATCCCCAACAGGATTACATCTTAAGCGTTGACAACTAGAGTCAGTAGAATATTGTTGAAGTGTTTGAATTGAGCTACCATCCAAGAAAGTTTAAGATGCATCTGATCCAAGTAGAATTTCAAATCCTCCAAGGCTCAACACATATCAAAGATAAGTTCGATCAAGTGTGCAGTGGGGGCGACACCAACAATGGGGTCTAGGGGTAAACTAGCTGAAGTAGGGAAAGGACTACGAGGGCGTCGGTTGGAGAGGGACGACATAGGGTCGACCGCTATTGTAATAAATGGAGGAGGAAAAAAAGCGGAGGGAGCAGTGGAGTTTGATTCCTTGTTGATGATGAAGCCCCAAGGGGAGCTCAACACACAATGGGGAGGAGGGTTGATCGGGCCTTGGGTGGAGGAAGTGATCGAGCCACGAAATTTTTTGTCGAGAAGGTTGTTTTCACAAAAGTTAGGGCCACGACCTATGGTCATGAAATCTCTGGTTAGAGCACAATGATGACATTAGGATCTTTCACGCGGCATTGTCAACACACGATGCACAGGAAGGACGAAGTAGGGATGCAATGGAGGGAAGGGAATGGCGATGACCAAGGAGCAGAAAAAATGCAGCGGATGGGAACCTGTGAAAATTTTATGGGAACTAGTGTGCAATGATATGAAACAAAATTCGAACAACAACAACAAATGAAACAAAGTGCCATCACAATGGGGAAACTTAACATAAACAACTTGACAGGTGGAGAGTCCAAACATGCTGCAATGAATGTGGCAACCTAGATAGTGAAGAAAACCATCAGCGTTGTATCGATGCCCATCCGAACGCAGGTGCTCTCACAAGTCGAACTGGTGAGCATAATGAATGGAGAGGTGGCAGTCTTGTATTTCAAGCAAGGTGCTTGAACTGCAGGTGGTTGGAATTCCCAGGTGGCTATCCATCCCAAACCCAACTGTCGTCGATATCTTATGGGGACACTCCATCCGAGGAGAAATAATATATTATTATAATTGGAGTAATAAAACTTATAATTATTATAAACCTTATATAAAAATATTAAATATAAGAATATTAACTAAATTTAAAATAAAACTTGATCATAAATATAAAATATATATTGGTGTAAAAATAAATTTATATTTACTATAATGAATTATTAAATAGTAATAATTTAAATAAAATTTATTGATATAATCATTATAAAAATATGACACTAAATCACTTTATATATTGGTGTAAAAATAAATTTATATTTACTATAATGAATTATTAAATAGTAATAATTTAAATAAAATTTATTGATATAATCATTATAAAAATATGCCACTAAATCACTTTAATTAATAATAATTTAGATATAGTTTATTCTTGTAATAATTATAAATCACTCTAAATTCTAAATAAAAATCTAGGATTTTCTTTAATTTTTTTTTAAAACATTAATCTAAAATATAATTAACATTTTATATTAATAATACTATTATATTTTGAGATGTTTTACAAAATTTATATGCCCTCTTTCTAAATAGTTATTATTTATGCAATTTTTACAATCACTTTGAATTTTACTATTACACCACCACTCTCTTGTAATTTTGTATTTCATTTTTTATTAATACTTTTTTCCATTTTTATTTTTTTTTGAAAATTATATGATAGTTGTCTATTTTTATTGAATAGTTTAATAATAATATTTCTAAAAAGGAGAAAATGATTTTGTTTATAAGAAATGTTAACACAATCACAATTTTTTTGTGTTAATATTGTATAGTGTATTTTGAGAAAAAATCGATGGGAAACCAAGATATTTTTGAACATGATGGAGATATTAAAGTTTTGATTAAATTTCTTTCCACATTCCAACCCCACATATTAAGAGGATGGAGACATGAAATTTATTTGGACATTGCAACTTAACGCTTAAATACATTTTCAATCGGATTGTAAACTCAAGATGTACAACGTTTTTTTTAATTTTAAATTTATTAAGTTATAAGAAGAATAAAAATAATTATTTTGTTATTTATATTAATTTGTTTTCCATAAAATATCATGAAAAAATAAAAAATATTTTTCATTTCAAATCATTGAATCACCAAAATTAAGTCATGCAAACTAATTATCTAACACCCTCTTTTTATATATATAATTTTTTAAAAATAATGATTTTTAATATTTTAATTTATAGTATACATATCCGTTATTAAACAAATCAAGGAAACAAACTTCATTCATAAATTATAAAATAATAAGGTCGAAGACACTATTTTTTCTATAATACTTTTAAATATAATATCATCTTAAAAACATTAAGATAACAAATTTTAGTAAAAGGTAAGAAAAAAAGAGAGGAGTTGTAGGAGCATCACTGATTAAGGTTTTTTTTATGGTTGATAAGAGAGAGCATATATTGTATTAATTGTTATTGGATACTTGGAATTGGTCATCAAATCTATGTGCAATTTTTTTTATAAAAATAAGAGTGGTTTATCAAGAATATTTTACAGAATAATCAAAGAAGTGGCAAGGTTTGAGAATATATGGTCTTTTCACTTGCTTCGAACATATAAATGGCAAGTGGAAAAATTGGTTGATGATACAAGTAGACTTAAATAAGGCTCCTTTAGAGACAAAAATGGATTGTCAAGGTTCTGAATCCCCTAATCATATATCCATGCGCAGTTTAAGAGTTAAGAGATGGGGCATTATGTTAATTGCTCCCTCTAACTATAGGGTAATATGTTTAAGGAATATTGTTTGCATGTTGAACACATGTCATGTCAAATCTCATGTCAAGATACATGGCAAGCCAAATCTCATGCCAAGATACATCAAGCTCAAGTGTTGGGTGTATGTGTCGAAGGTCTTCCGTACATGTAGCATTCAATTAGGCGATTTAATCAACCACATCATCTCATAATCCTCAACACATGTGAGATCATGGTTATGGTTTGTGGTGAATTGGTGTTTCTTGCATGTTGGCACAGGGGCAGACCCAAGGTTCAACGCTACAACAACGCACCAACAAAACCCTAACTATCGGCCCTTTTGGCAACATCTGCGAAGCAGATGAGGTCTCACCCGAGGTAGAGGCAGGGGCTTTGCAGGACTCAAGTGTCTGCAACCTAGCTGTGACACAGATTTGTGATTAGAGTACTTAACAGAGCACTTAGCAATTAACATTCATTAGAATTTAACCCTTATTCACATCGTAGGTAAAACCCTAATTACAGAACAACGCAGTATTCAACAAGATCTAAGCATATCTGACCATTTAGCACATATCATCAATAGATCTAGCATTCATCCAAGTTATTAAGCATTAATCTAATATATCAGATGCATCTAACATACATAAAGAGGACAACACTAAGCATAAATCACATCAATCACACAAAAGTAATCATAACACAGGATATACATGGTTCACCCGCAGCGTGGGGCTATGTCCACCAACTCTTAGTCTTCTTTATTATCGGCTATCAATATCCTTACATGCACAGAACCTCAAAACCAATTCAGCATGGGACAGGAGATCTGCGTGCACCTCGTCATATCCTCCGTCCCCGAGCTTGGCACAACACAGAGCCTTTCTTACAATCACTTGCACTTAGCCCTACAAGTTTTCAATACACAATATGCACAGAGCTAACTCAATCACATAGATCCAACCACTTACATCACTTGCACTTAGCACAATACAACACTTAGCACCACATACCTCTTAGATCTAGTCTCCTTCTTACATCGCCTAGATATCTATTTATACATTACAAAAGGGGCCTAAGCATGGGTAAGACCCATGGGCCAACATCCCATACCCGTTACATATACCCTAAACCCAAAAATCCCGCAAAAGGGGGTGAGATTTCATGATCTCTGCTTCGCCTGGTGCTCCATCTTCGACTAGCCTATCAAAGTCCCCAAAATTGGTTAAACATGACCAGAGTTTCCACAAAACCTGCTGAAGGGCCAACATGCCCCCAACACTCACCTGTGACTCGTCCCGAGTCACTTTGATCTAGGTAACTCTGCCTCAAAGGCCTCAAGCTTGGCTCAAGTTGCCTCAACCTACTGCTTCGCTAGAGCTTCCTGCTTGGCGAACTCTTGAATAACTTTCTCAGTCATGCGTCCTTCCAAGCGTTGGTATACCATGGTGACTACTTGTTCTAGTTGTGCACCTTGTCCTTCAATCTCCTCAAAACATGTGCAAGATTCATCCTGTACTAGCTGGAGCCTCTAGGTCACTTCCATGACTTTACTCTGGATGGCATGGACCTTTTGCTGAACTGTGCATTGTTCTTGTGACCTTTTCATCCTCTTGGCCGGTCACAGTAGCTTCAATTGTTTTTGCACTGTTGTTGCCTATTGCTTTGCCTGCTAGAGCTGTGACTCTAATGTCCTTAGTTCAGGGTCCTCTGCAAGGCGCTCATAGGTCTGCACACTTCGACTGTTGAGTTGCTTTCATTCCAAGGCCAATGCCTTGATTCTTTCGACTGCACTCCTAGTAGTTTCCTCTCTTCGATCTCACACTTCCTGTGGAGTGCTTGGCACGACTTGTAGTTCCAGTTTTGATATTCGTGCTTGGAGCTACTGAATGGATTTAGCGAGCTTCCCCACCTAGCTCTCAGCAGTTTCTTCTTCCATTTGTGCTAAGCTCGTCACAGAGGGAAGTGATCTGGTGATTGCCTCCTTGATTCCCATCTGTTATGTGATTAGTTATTATTTTTCCTTCTGGATATGCGCTTTATCCTCTGCAAAATTCACCTAGAGCTCGTCTTTTTCTTGTTACACAACCTGACGTTGCTCTATGGCTTCCTCCTTTTCTTACTTCAGGGCCTCTGTGGCCTATTCTTTTTCTTCCTAGATACGACGAAGGCGAGCCTCTGTTGAGATTTCTAGTCTGTGTAGTTGGGCAGGCTCATATCCTACCTCTATGTCCCCTGCTGACAACAACACTATAGGCACTGTGCGGCTTGAATAAAGAGCCTATTGTACCCCTTTGAGCTTCGCCTTGATCCTGTCAAATATTGTCCCCTGTTTGGCTTTGCTTCGGTGCAAGATGTCCTCTGAGGTATCTGATACAGCGACAATGATAAGGTCAATGTCATCCACCGTGAGCACAATGTGGAATGGAGGTTTATTGGCTTTTGACTTCTTCCGCGATGAAGGTTTCGTCAAGGAACCCTTTCTTTTCTTGGATGTTTCTGTCTCTGTCAGGGGATTTTTAGGCAGTGTTACTTCACCTTGCTTCTTCTTGTCTTCTTCCCCTTCATCCTCTTCTTTGTCTACTTCGTCACCTCCTCCCCCTTCAAGTGAATCTAGTATAGTTTCCTTTGATGCGCTGCTCAATTATTGTACCTCTTTTTTCTTTTTCTTCCTGCTGTTGCTGGGTGCATCATATTCTTCGCGAGTGACCATAGGGCTTCTGATGAGGTCGGGGTTGGAGAGTTCTGCCTAGTCAACTGGTACAAGTAACTCTACAGACCATTCCTTGGTTAGTTCTTCCATGTCCTCCTCTGTGAGTTTGTAATAGGACTGGAGTTGTTCTTTGTGTTCATCTTCGCGCGCAGTGATATAGATGAAGTGCATGTCTACGCAGAACTTCGCAAGTGGCATGAACCTATGCAGGGTATTCGACGTCATGCGAGGGAAATATTCAATGGCCCTCTTCAGCTGTAGATAATAGGTGTGGAACACCGCATTTGACTGCCATTGTTTTTCCATGTCGCTCGAATACCAGAGCATAGTGAACTTCGCAGCTAGTGGTCCACATGACTCAATTTCAGGGAAGGTCACTCCTTCCAGCATCTCCCAAGCAATGAAGGCAATGAGGATCATAAGCCAACTAAAATGGAACTCGTAGCCCTAATCGTGAGCTTCATGATAGTCTTTCTCTAACTGGTTCACGAGGTAGCTCGCCCAATTCATTTTCATTCCTTTGACTCATTTTCCTACGAGGTAGACGACAAACCCTATGACCTGCATTGGCCTGTTCTTCTTGACGAGCTTACCAGCGATCAAATGGAAAGCTAGGTGCACTACGCCATTTTGTATGGAGGCTACCTTGTAGCCTCGTTTCCCTTTCTCTACATCATCGTAAGTTTCTTTTATGCATTGCGTCGGGGCACGATCTGCAGCCTTCCCTGGGAAAAAATATTCGGGATCTAGTCCTTGCATGCTTAATCCAGTGATATGATGGATCAACACTGGATCTACTTTGATGCATCGATCCAACCATAGGTAACCACCATGGTAGCAGGACACGAGGAGTTTAACACACGCGTTAACCTCCTGATGTCTGCCGAAGTGTGGGATCTTCATCACATTAAGAATGGTGGACCTCACGATGTCCATAGTCCACGACTGGGGGATTATCTTCAACTTCTTCCCCGTTGTCTTCGTTAAGTACTTGTGTGGTGCGAGCATTCCATAGTTTTTGCGGTATCCTAATTTGAAGTCACTAATCTTCAACGTCATAATCTGTCCTAACTGCATTCCAACTGTGCGTATCCCCTTTGGGGGGTATGTAGTAATCAGTGTATAGTAGAAGTCCCTCGCGATGTTGTCACGACTCACTGTGCCAGCCTGAGGTGGCATAGAGTTGAGTAGAATTGATGGGATGAGATTTGTGTTTTCCAAGTCGCCGTGATGCTTGCTTCTCTTCTCTGTCGCAATTCGGGAGTGCCTAGATCGATGTGCAGTCGATGGGGATGCTTGCACTCCTCTCATTGACGAGACCTGTACTCCTGTGGACAAGACCTTCTTAGCCATGAGGTCTATGAGGATTTCTTTAATGGATTTCTCTACTATGCTAAGGTTGCCCGACATACATGCTCAAGATTAGATATCTCAGGTCGGTGAACAAATAATCAAGGTAGCAAAATCGAATGGAGAGGTTACCATAAGCATTGTAAGAAAGAGATTAGTTCTCTGTGGGCTCGGATAATCACAATTCGCGAAAGTGTCCTCAGTGCAATGCTGGACGAGATAAATAGACACGTCGTAACGAACCCCTCCAACGGGTAGGACTTCCTCGATCAATACAATTCCATCTATTATGGCACAATCCCAATGGTCTGATGGCGAACATTCTGGCAATAATTGCATTTCTAGTCGTTCTGGAGCGTTGTTCTAATGATCGGGAAGCCTCCAACGGTCATATTTCTTCACCGTGGCGAAGTGTCAATCTACGGTGTTCTATTATTCCGACGAGGTTCAATTTCTGCAAGCCTTCCTTCTACGAAGTCCTCTATGGAACCTCCTGCAATTTTTCTATATTTGCTTTCATCTTACTAAGCTTTCTATATTTCTTTCCTGTGATCTGCGTCTCTGGATTCCTCTTTCCATTCTTGTTCTTATCCCCTCTTGGCATAGTAACTTCGCACTGTTGAGGATCTTTCACAAGGTTCGAGGATAATACTTCTTCTCTTACTGCTTCCGGAGTAGGTGCTCTACTCTCCTGCATGGATAAGTTCTCTAAGTCTTCTTCCGTTCTTTCAACTTTTCCATCTAGGTCTCTGGCCCTCAATTGCTTCGACTTGTCCTCATGTTCTTCTAGTAAGCACACTATTATCCTAGCCATGAAATCCCTTAATTCTTGCTTTCTCTGTTCTATAGCTTCCTGTTTTTCTCTCCTTCGGATCTGATCTCTCTCGATCCAAGTCTTTCCTAACAAAAGTGAAAAGGGAGTGTTGTTCTCAGCAAACTTAATGACCTCAAATTCTTCTTTTGTCGATGTTCCATGAGCAATCATAGGTACATGGGCGAGTCTTCCACATAGGGTTATCAACTTTCCTTCAAACAATACTATTCCTCCCAATGAAGGAATCACAACATGCTTTCCTAAGATTTCCCAAGTACTTTATGTCATAATGTTCACCTATGTTTCTGCATCCAATACACCGTCTATGTCGAAGTCTCTTATTCTTGTTTCTATGCACTCTCTCTCTTTTAAAATCTCTGATAAACTGATGTCTCTGTGATCATTCAATGTTTCTTTCATCTATAATAATATAGCCTCTGTTTCTTTCTAGTTTTTTAGCATATTCTTAGTCTCTTGACCTTCCTCAGGGTTTTCTTGTCTCGTATTCATCTTATCAACTTTAGCAATCATTCTAGGGCAATCCAAAACTTCATGTCCAGTAGCTTTACAACAAAGGAAAATATGAACTCTACTAGGACATTCCTTAGCAAGATGTCTCAGTTTTCTACAACTATAACAAAGAGTCAATCCTCTCTTTCTTTTAAACGATCCCTAACCTTTCCTATACTGCGCACTCGGATCACAGTGATGGACCTGCAAAAAATTCTTTCTAGGATCCTACATCCACTTGTTAGTCCAACAATTCTTTCTATGCATAGGTATAACATACTTTCACTATTTCTATCAAATCTATTCATATCATATCTTCTTTTTTTGAGTTGTGCCCTAATTTTCAGACTAGGACCAAATCTATCAAACATACCTAGATCCATTCTTTTGAAGAAAAAATTTCCACTTATCTTATCTTTATTAGAGCACAAAGATTTAAGATCTTACCTCTTTTCTTCAGATCAGACTTCTCTTCTTAGCATAGAGCTTCACATGTCAAGTAGAATACTGTGCACTACAACAACCGATCTACGCACAAAGATTTCTTTTTTCTTCAGTTCCCAACAATCACAGTTTCATGTCCCAACAATGGAACTATTTGTTGGCACATGGGAAGACCCAGGGTTCAATGCTACAACAACGCACCAACAAAATCCTAACTACCAGACCTTTCGGCAACACCTACGAAGTAGATGAGGTCGCACCCGAGGTATAGGCAGAGGGGGTTGCAGGACTCAAGTGTTTGCAACCTAGATGGGACAAAGATCTTTGATTACAATACTTAACAAAGAAATTAGTAGTTAAGATTCATTAGCATTTAACTCTTATTCACATCGCAGGTAAAACCCTAACTACAGAACAACGCAATATTCAACAAGATCTAAGCATATCTGACCATTTAGCACATAGAATCAATAGATCTAGTATTCATCCAAGTTATTAAGAACTAATATACTATATCATATGCATCTAACATACATAAAGATGACAACACTAAGAATAAATCACATCAATCACACAAAAGCAATCATAACACAGGATATACGTGGTTCACCCCCAGCGTGGCGCTACGTCCACCAACTCTTTGTCTTATTTATTATCTTTTGTCAATCTCTTTACATGCACAGAGCCTCAAACCAACTCCGCATGGGACAAGAGATCTACGCGCACCTCGCCAGATCCTCCTTCCCCGAGATTGGCACAACACAGAGCCTTTTTTACAATCACTTGCACTTAGCCCTACAATTTCTCAATACACAATATGCACAGAGCTAACTCAATCACATAGATCCAACCACTTACATCATTTGCACTTAGCACAATACAACACTTAGCACCACATACCTCTTATATCTAGTCTCCTTATTACATCACCTAGATATCTATTTATACATTACAAAAGGGGCCTAAGCATGGGTAAGACCCATGGGCCGACATCCCATACCCGTTACATATACCCTAAACCCAAAAATCCTACAAAATGGGGTGAGATTCCACAATCCCTGCTTTGCCTGGCGCTCCATCTTCAACCAGCCTATCAAAGTTCCCAAAATTGGTCAAACATGACCAGCGTTTCCACAAAACCTGGTCAAGGGACAACACTGCACTCCAAAGTTTCGTCCTTCAGATGCAATTTTGGAATTTTCTTGACTCAGAGCTTCCTCTTTCTCTTTTGTGTCGGGCCTTCCTAGAAAACACTGGTGGAGGAGGTGGTAGTATGGTAGATATACTTCTTGTAGTAGGTGGGATTTATTCCGATGTGTAGCTTGTGTAATCAATGGCTTTGCGTAAGAGTGATACACCCTTATTTTGGTTATAGTGAGCTCAAAAGTGTTGATAATTTGTTACTTTGGGGAGAGGAATGAGGCAAAATTGATCATCTTTTAGATTTGAGCCTGAAATCACCAATGTCTCATAGACATGCGGGTCGCTACCCAATTTGTGCACTGGTATAAATTAAGTGGGTTATTAGATTTTAGGAACTGTATATACCAGGAAACGAACCAATAATATCATTTGTTGTTGACTATGTGAAAATACTACGAAATTGATTCGAGCCAACAAATGGATGTAAGACTCAATACCTACAAATTTACAATTTGGTAATTAACAAAGGTTTATCAAACATTATAAATTATTGCAAATATAAAGGTTCTAAGTGGGAAACTCATTCCATGTAGAGAAATATCGTTCTCTAGATGAATATTTGGAATTTCTATAGTTGCATCATCTTTATAATTTACACCGGGTTGTAAATTTGAAGGTAGAAAATGTTTTAGAATATGATCATATTCTATATCTAGTTCATTGTCATTAAAATATAAAGGTCAAGTTGTATTTTCATTGGAGTAGTAATTTTATTAAGATATACTATCATCCCAGTATGATTGTCCTGGCACATCTACAGGACCATGAGAGGGGCATCAAAGTATGGTAATGAATTTTGTTGATATTTGTATTTGTAATTGGATTACTTGATTATGTTCACTAATATGTTGTTCAAATCATAAATATCTTAAATAAGGACATAAGTATTTACTATTTCTTAATGTAATAGAAATAAAGGAAAAGTAGTAAAGGGTGTTTATTTATAACATTTCTTTTTCTCAGTGAAAGGTGAACTTGTTTTGGATATAGAAAACGAGAAGTTAGGAACAAAAGGAGAAATCAAATGGAGGTGAAGGTGAATATTCTTTTGATGATTAAGGTAAATTTTACAAACGGTTACACCATTAGGTTTTTTTGGGTTCTATGGTGGATGGGATGGATAGACCAAGGGGGGAGAAACATTTGGTCATAAAAATAATCCATATAATGGATAAAAAACAACGTCTATGACATTAAAACCACCTAGAGAGTTTTGGTGGAAATCGAGGTAGAGGCACATTTAATGCAAGGACTAGTGGATGTGTTGATTTTTACATCTTAAGCAGTTAATTAGATTAGTGTTCTTTTACTTATAAACCATTAGCACAATAACTACATATAAAGGATCACTGAAAGAATAACATTCATAGCATACACAAGATGTACCCTCGGAAAACCCTCTAAGGGAAAAACCCAACAAACTTCCTCAATATAGATTCAGCAACCAAGAACAATGTCTCTCTCCAAGAGAGAACTAACAAAGCAGAAGATCCTCCTCTAACCCTTGACTATGGAAGAGTAGTGCACTACTTAACCAAGAGATACCCAAGAGATGAACCAAGAACTTCCACAACGTCACCTATTAGTTGCAATAGCATCTTCCTTTGAGACTTTCGCACTTCCTCTTCTCAGTTGCAGAGCTACCGTGTGAGTGTACAAATGAGGCGATGGCCTCCCTTATAAATAGTGGTTTGCCCAGCCTAAAATTAGGTTTGGAAAAGCACTATATTTCTCACTTCTTAAGAATATTTCCTCTACTCTCTATGCAATTGTTCCTTCCGGAACTGGGACTCTGCACCTGCAGCTGCTCTTTCTGAAGTTGACAATGACTCCTCCATTCTCACTATAGATATTGAACTCTGAGATTAGCTTCTCTATTCTATCGCGGAAACAAATTCATATGAAACTGAGAGTGGCTCAATAACTAACATTGAGGTAGCTTATCCTCTTTCTATGAAGGTAACTCAATCTCAAATACATGGATTGTCATACTTGGTCCCTCTGAATATCATATTGTGTCGGATTTTTTTAATGAATCATGTTTTTTCTATATATACTTCTTCTGATTACTAGAGCAAGTATCTCATCACAGTATTATCCCTCTTGTTGGGAGAATCCTCTTGACACAGTCGTCACAGGATTTGTACATCTCTATGAATGGTCCTTGGGGGTCTTGTCCTCCTTACTGGATCGTGAGGGATGACTCCCTCTAAACTCTAGATCCTTTTGAGTTGGTACTTGGTGGGGTTACCTGCTTCACCACTGGTGGAGCCATTTTTTCCTCATGATATGGATCGTCAATGCTATATGGATTTGTATTCTGCAAAGTTTCACAGGACCATACCGGTCTCTTCCTCGTTACTGCAATGATTCTGGGTAGGCCCTTCTGGCTGTACTAAATCTTCCTGATGATCTGAAGAGTGATCAACTGCACTAGAGGGATTTGTTATGTCATCTTTGGAGCCTTCTTCTCCTCATGATCTATCTCCATATGAGATGCTTTGTATCTAGCAAAAGTAGCTTCTTCTCCTTCTTCGGTACATGGATGTATACGGTCATGTATACAACTTGGATAGTATGTTCCATGTATCATCTAATATGTTTCCTCCTACAACTGTCACTATAGATCCCTCAGGGTTATCACCTATGACCTACCCGGAACAAGAACAACAAAGGAGAAACAGTAGAAACGAATAATACTCTTTATAATAATAATAATAAAAACAATAGCGAGAACAATCGTCACAGTAGCTCCTTCAAAGCTATCACTTGTGACCTTCCTAAAAAAAGAGCAAAAAGTAAGAAATACAATAAGAAACACTCTTCTAGTGTTGTGATCAATTATAACTCCATGGTAATCTGGAAACAAAAAAAGAAGTTTCTCATAGAGGAGATGTTAGTTATATCTAGTAAATAATTACAATAAGCATTTATCTTTGTTGGGTATGTGTTATATTATTTTCATGACAAGCCCTAGTTTATGCTACGTTGTGTTGCGCATGCGGGGGTGTTTGAGGGGGGGGGGGGGTGCTAGGCCCCCCCTTCACTGGTTGCAGGGGGGCGATATCCCCTCTACAAGGGGGTTAGGGGAAGCACCCCCATCAAATATTTTTTGTCTCGGGAAATGTGTCACATTTTTTGTCTCATTTTTCATGTCACCTTGTTTTTCATGTCCATTGTTGGGCAGTTTTTTGGCACATGTTTTTTTCCAATGGTTTTTTATTTCTGGTTAAGGAATTAGGGTTTTTGACTAATACAGATCATTGGGTTAGGGTTTTGGATGTCGTTGGCTCCTATATGTATATTGTATTGTAAACAATGTATCACAATGAATGAATATAGAATATGTTGGTTTTCCTGATTTGGGTTTTCCAGAGGAAAAATCTCTATGTAATGTGTGTATTTTCCATTGTATATTTTTTGTTCTTTTATTGAAAATATGCTTGCAGTAAAATATTGTACAAGGTTAAAATCTACATTTGGTATCAGATCTTTGTTGGCTTCAGAGGGATGCCTTTGTGGTCAAGGATTTGGCTCGGGACTATGATAAACCTTGTTATAGTGGGAGATCTGTGGTATTGATTTTCAGGTGAAAAGAAATGGCAAGCAGTTTGAAAATAGAGATCGAGAAGCTTAATGGGAAAATTTTTGAGTTTTGGAAGCTCAAGATGGAAGATCTGTTGGTGGACAGAGATCAGTGGATCGCGGTGGATCCAGGTACTACACCAAAACCAAAAACCCCAGCCCACCAAAACCAAGGCTAGATTTGGTAAAATTAATGTCACCACCCTCTTTTTCCATCTACATGGTTAGAAACAACAACAATAGTGTTTTGATAAACAAAGTTCAGAATTGTTTTCAATAAAAAAACTAAATTTTTTAACATAAGTGCTAATTAATTAAATTCAATACTAACAATTGAGTTTTGAATCCTTTGAACCACATATTTTCCATAGGGGTCCGTAATCCACCTAACATTCCAATACCTTTCCCTCATTAGAGGCCAACAATGAGGTAATCCATATCATGATCTCCATCATTCAACCCACCTACACATTGAACGATTTTAATGAAATCAATATTTTTAGGATTGGATTTTAAACCCAATCATCAAGCATGTAGAGTTTGGGGTACTTTAAACAATCTTTGGCCTCCAAGTCCTGTTGAGGTTTCAACAATGAGGGAACCAACCAAGCCCTTGGTTTCCCTCCCTAAGAGGAAGAGGAAGGGTCCAATGGGATATTTCCACATGCTTATTTAGGGAAAAACTTAATACCACAAGAATTTTCATGGGTTGTACCATAGGAGTCATTATTGCCTTTTGATTATGAGAGGATGGACTTTCCACTTTAAACTATCTATCATAAATTAAAATTTTACATCAGTTGGCGTTGCATGAAACTCTTTTCCCGTTCGTTGCCTCCAATGATACAAATAAGACATCCGACCTGGGTTCGAGTCCCTCCCCTCTGAGTGAAGGGAGTGAAGGATCTGTGGGAATTTGGTATAATTATATCGAGCTCATTTTGGTAGTTATTTTAGCCAATTTTTTATTATCATAATGATTTTCGAGTGATATCTACAAAGTAGTTAGATGCATAGCTACTTTGGCTCAACCCTATAATCCATTCAATTGATTTATTTGATGTTGTGGAGAGTTGGATAGAGAGAAAGAGAGGGGGGATGATGGGGTAGAGAGAGAGGGGAAGAAGGAGACAAGAAGCGAGGGAAAGACGGGGTAGAGAGAGAGGTTGGAGACAATGAATGAGAGAGAGAAAGAGAGCGATTAGAGAGAGAGAGAGGAAGATATATGGAGGTAGGGAGAGGGAGGAAAGGGGAGGGAGAGAGAGAGGGGCGTAGAGGATGTTTCATGTTAACAAGAATGTCTGTGCGTTCTTGTTAATAATAATGTGTGCACAATTTAGGAACATGTGCACATTCCTAAAACACACACATGTTATTTTTATTTGAATTTGTTTTAGGAGCACGTGCACATTCTTTTACATGCATTTCTCAGGAACACGTGCACATTCTTGAGAACGCACACATGTTCTTGGGAACATACCTACCTGGCTTGCTGAGTGGCGGTTCAAGGTTTGTCGAACCTGTCACATCAGGAACCACCGGTATGTATATATGCTTAATATATATGCCGATATATATTCTTAGTATATATACCAGTATATATACTAAGAATATATATATATATATATATATATATATGTCGGTATATATGCTTAGTATATATGAGTATATAATATACTAAGTAAATATACCTAGTATATATATACTTAATATAGTATATGTTAGGAGGTATATGTACTAGGTATTAGTATATATACCGATATATACTAAGTATATATATCAATATATATAATGAGTATATATACCAACACATATACCTAGTATATATATTGGTATATATACTAGGTATATGTGTCGATATATATATTCAACATATATACTCAGTATATATAGGTATTAGTATATATTGATATATATACTGAGTATATATATCGATATATATACTGAGTATATATACATCCTCTCTGTCCCTCCCTCCTTCTCTAAATCTCTCCCCTTTCCCCCATCCCTACGTCCATCTATCTATATCCCCCTACCTCCCTGTCTATTTCCACCCCCCTCTCTCCCTCCTCCCAATATATCCCTACTTCTCTCTTTCCCCAACCTCTCTCCCACTTTCTCTCCCTCTCACTCTACCCATATCCCTCGGTTTCCGTAAATGCACATTTACAGAAGTGGCTTGCGTATATGCGCATTTGAAAAAGTCATCTTTCATATATGCACATTTATGAAATTTGACTTTCGTATATGCACATTTATAGAAGTTGTATTTCGTATATGTGCATATATGAATGTCGTCAACTTCCTTAAATCCGCGTTTAAGGAACTAGTCGGCTTCTGTAAATGCACATATATGGAACCCGTCATCCCTAAATATGCACTTAGGAAATTTGGCTTCTGTAAATGAGACTTCCGTAAATGTGACAAATAGTTCCAATTTTACAAAATAGCCCATTTATTACCGATGGCTTCTAGCGCTTCCATAGACCAAAACGCGAGAGGCAATCCGAGAAAAATTGTCCATACTTTCACTACCATCGTATATTCCTTAAGGGGGTCAATATCCACTATCCAAGGTTTCATGGACAAACCAGACGGGCCCCAGGACTAGCTCTTCTTGCATATTTCTTCACAATCATCATTTGAAAGGAAAGAAAAATAGATCAAGCTTCTGGAAAAGATGTGTATCTTAGGGACGTATCCAATTAGCAGTTTCTAGTGGTTCTGCAGCCAGCTTGTTAGAGCCTTTTCTTTCGGATATTTTCCATTAAACCTTCCAAACAGGGTCTTCAATCAATGGCTTCATCAATCCGTTCATTTCATCTGGCTGACATTCATAATCATTTACAGAAGAGAGATTTATGGAAACATTTTAACCTCATTAGATTTAATAGAAGTATTTTCATTCTGCATGTGTGTTAGAACCTTCTTTCAAAACCTTTAACCTCACTAGTTGACATATTACTATTTCAAAGAGCCCACAACCAATGACATATTTCACTTTGCAACCTGATTTTCTACCAGTTGAATAGTGATAACCTAAGGTTGAAATAATTAGATTTCTTTTTAAGTTTTAAAGTTTAGGCAAAATTTTCCTTTCTATATTTCATAATATTTACTCAAACATTCTATGTTCTTTTCATACTTCATAACATATTTACATTCCTCACATTTACTATGAAAAATAATTAAATATAACTATTAATTAATTCTAACAACATCTAGTAGAAAATCTCTTAAACTTTATACTTTATATTAACATTACTACTTCACAAAGGAAAAATATCAAAAGTTTCTTATGAATATTCCAATGGCTCTAAAGGATACATTCATGTGTTTTTTCTTCTTCAAATATGAAAAGGAAAAATGGATAACAAACTCAATTCAACCTTTGATTATAGCCCTCTTCACCTAGTAGTAGTTGCAGATCTTGGTTTGTTTGCTTCAAGTTCTGAATGACATGAAGTTTATCTATACTTGTAACAAATCAAACTTTTGCATTCTCTATTATTACTTGTAAATATTCATTGAATATTAACCCTTTACATATGTCTTCACATTGAAATTACTAAAGAAAATAGTTGATAACCAATAATGGTGATTTTGTGATGCAGGGGACACATATAATAGAGCTTTTTCTTCCATCAATAACATTTTCCTTTGACAAGTACATAATATCCTTCATTCAATTTTAGATAGAGATTGATAATCCATTTCAAAATACCTTACATACTTGCATTGTTAAGACTATTTTATGTAGAAATTTCTTGGGTTCCTATCCCTAAGAACTCAAATAACCCTTTTTATATATTTTATATCTTTAACTTGTCAGGGACATGTTTTCATTAATTACTTCATTCTAATTTTATTTTTTATTTCAATATTCTAAGTATTTATTTCAATATCTTTCAATGTTACTTAAATTAGTTGAATCATAAGTTTTTTTTCTATTTTATTTTTTCATTCTAATTTTTTTATTTCAATTTCTTGTAAGATTAATTGACCATTAGTTTCTCACGAAAAATTAAAAGTCACTAATTCAAGATTTTACTTAAATTGCTTAACCATAAGTATAATTCTATTTTAATCTTTCATTTTTTTCAACTCCATGATATTTTAGTTTGTTTAACTTTTCATTAATTACTTCATTCTAATTTTATTTTTTATTTGAGTATTCTAAGTATTTATTTCATCATCATAAACTAAGAATTGAATCTAAACCCAAAACAATATCATTAAACCGCTATGGATAAACTAAGAATCGATTGTGGTTATACATCCAACGTTAACGTGATGTATGCGGGTGCAATACATTTAAAGAAAATGAAAAGGTTGGTTGTACTATATATTGTGGTTCCACATCCAACGTTAAGATGATGTATGTCAGTGCAACACATTTAAAGAATGTGAAAATTTTAGGTGTAATTTTTTTTTTTAACCATGGGGAAATATGTGAAAAGTTTAGGGTGTAATTTAGAGATTGACATAAAATTAATTTTGGAAGTCCTTTTCAAAACAGCCAATACTTCACATAAGGGCTCCCCTGGATTAATCCTATGGAGTCTCTGTCTGCCATGACCACCATCAGTTCTTATAAGATACACATGAATTTGAATTTGCTGAATGTTTGGACTGTACCTTCTTATCTTACTTTTAACAAGATTAAGATGAGAATAAATCTCCAAAAAACAACAACAACATTGTCAGAGATCAACTGGTAGAGTTTCAAGAAACGAGAAAGGTGGATGTTTCATTCAGAGAAGAAGGAGCTAGGAAAGGAGAAGATTACATAAAAGAGACGGAGAGGATAGTGAAGATTACATTTCCGGATTCTTTGAGGATTAACTGTTTGGGTGACAATGTCTCACGAGCTCGTCTAAGGCCTGACACATTATTCACTGTTACGGCCATACCCTTATGTGATGTCAAGTGAGTTCATGTAGATTTAAAACATGTGCACGCGTTCCATAGGTAGTGCGACATGGCTAGCACAGATTTTGGGTGGAAGAGAAGGGAAGGGCAGGGCATGACAATTTTAACAACAATTTTAACTATCTATGCACAGATAACTTCAAGATACATATTGATATAAAAAACTAGCATCAATGCTCACAGGAAAAAGAATGAAAAAGTTTAACGGATTACCAGATTATCGAGAGACCGGTTGATAGAGCTAGGTTGTTGGCTTAGATCTCCCAAAAAACCTGCCGATAGAGCTCGGCTACGGGCTTAGATATCCTAAATTTCTTGAGCGAAAGTGTTCGCCGGATAAGAAATTAGATCTCCCAAATTTCTTGCTGGTAGCAAATATTAACGTGCCCCGGTTGGTAGAAAATATTAACGCGAAATGGTTGGTAGAAAATTTTAAAGCGGAAGGATAGTGGATCTACTTCAAGGATCCAGCGGCACTGCAGGAAATTAGGGTAGCGACAAGGGCGGTTGTCAGCTGAGTTGCTAGTGGGACCACACCGAGTGAGGGTTGTCGGAAATGGAGTTGTCGGAGTTCGCATGGATGACTGCATCATCATCCTCAAACTTGGATGGGCATGAAAACTGCATAGGTTGCACCTGTACTTTTTATTACCTAGAAAACCATGCATTAAGCCAATGATTAGCTTAGTGCATGGTGAATAAGGCTCGTCGTACCCTTTAGTCCCTTTGACACACTTTTGTGGATCTTTGTTGGACATTAATTCGTATGCATTAATATCTTTCTTTGCGTACTTTGTTATTTATGAAAATTAATTTTTAAAAGCACACAAGTGACTTTATTAAGTGCTTAAGTTATTTCATTTAATGTTTTATCAGCTTAATCCTTTTTAAAATAAGTTATATGGTGCACTAGAACAAACTGATTTACAATCTAAAAAAAATAAAATTGTTAGATAGTGTTAAGACCCTTGTACCCTGGACTAATGCAAGGCCTTGTAATTTCAGAGATATAATGACTTTCATGTTCTCTACAATTCTGCAATTTTTTTAAGGAAATTTCGTCGTTAAGGTACTCAACACCTGCACTGACAAAAACATATGGATTATATTTTTCTTGAAAAATAACATACCACTATTAGAAAAATTCAAATTTCACATACTTGTACACAAATTATATAAATAAAAATTATATATTCAAAAAACTAATTCAATTTCCTACATTTCATATTTTTACAGCATATTCCAATTCATTGTAAAAGTACCTTGAATAATCCATCCAAGTTAACATATTGTTGTTTTTCCATGTTTGCATTTCCACTAATGTGTCATGAGAAACCATCATTAACTTGCACCCTTGCACCCACCACTATCCATTTTTATTCAATTGAATTTGTGTTTTTCCAATTTTTTGTTCTCATTCCATTTTGTCTCACTCAACCTTTATATTTGCAATAATTTACAATGTTTGATAAACCTTTGTTAATTACCAAATTGTAAATTTGTAGGTATTGAGTCTTACATCCATTTGTTGGCTCAAATCCATTTTGTAGTATTTGCACTTAGTCAACAACAAAGGAGATTACTGCTTCGTTTCCTGGTATATACACTTCCCAAAATCTAATAACCCACTTAATTTATACTAGTGCACAAATTGGGTAGCGACCCGCATGTCTATGAGTTATTTGTGATTTCAGGCTCAAATCTAAAAGATGATCAATTTTTCCTCCTTCCTCTCCCTAAATTAACAAATTATCATCAGTTTTGAGCTCACTGTAACCAAAAGAGGGGTGTATCACTCTTACGCAGAGCCCAACACAAAAGCAAAAGAGGAAGCTCTGAGTCAAGAAAATTCCAAAATTTCATCTAATGGACGAAACTTTGGAGTGCAGAAAACACCAATTCACCACAAACCATAACCATGATCTCACATGTGTTGAGGATTATGAGATGAGGTTGTTGATTAAATCGCCTCATTGAATGCTACATGTACGAAAGAGCTTCGACACATACACCAAACACTTGAGCTTGATGTATCTTGGCATGAGATTTGACTTGCCATGTATCTTGACATGAGATTTGACATGACATGTGTTCGACATGCAAACAATATTCCTTAAACATGTTACCCTATAGTTAGAGGGGGGAATTAACATAATGCCCCATCTCTTAACTCTTAAATTGCACATGGATATATGATTAAGGGATTGGGAACCTTGACAATCAATTTTTGTCTCTAAAGGAGCCATATTTAAGTCTACTTGTATCATCAACGAGTTTTTCCACTTGCCATTTATATGTTCTAAGCAAGTTAAAGAACCATATATTCTCAAACCTTTCCACTTCTTTGATTATTCTATGGAATATTCTTGATAAACCACTCTTGTTTTTATAAAAAAACTTGCACATAAATTCGATGACCAATTCCAAGTCTCCAATAATAGTTAATCTCATATATTCTCTCTCTCATTAACAATCAAGAAACCTTAAAATAAAACAAGAGCTTCAACTTGATTGTTTGTAACCCTTCCCAATATCCATATAAAAGAGACTTCATAATGAACAATAACGAGTGATGCTCCTACAATGATCCAGATTATTTTCGGCACAAAATGAGATCAGAGATATAATAAAGAAATGCATAGAGATATCACAGATATTCAATAATATAACAGAAATGTATCAGAGATGCAACCATAAACACAGATATACAGTAATACATGATTTCTATTAATGAAAGAAATGTACAGAGACTGTAAAAATACAGAGTGAAAGACTCGCTAGAATGGTGACAACTTATCTCTGAAAAAAGATGTGACGACTACTTGCATTCGCAAGAAGATGATTACAATGAGGCTCTGAAGGATTTTTTACAATAATTAGTTATGCCAAAAACCCTAGACATCCAAAAACCTAACCCTAGGAGATGAAACGCCAAAAGTCATGTGGGCCTCGTTTGAGTAAGTGAGTACATCAACTTCCCGAGGTTGTAACTTTTGCATACGATCTCCGTTTTAGGCATGTGATAGCTCCTTGGAAATGTATCATCGAGGATATTCATTTTGGGGCCTCAATCATGCCTTTGGCTATCATTGAGAACCTTGATCTCGAAAAACCTTCATTTGGGTCCTCAAAATAGCCCCGGAAGTTAAAACCTGCTAAAAATAGTAAATTGTCAAAATTGTCAGAAAACTGTTTTGAGCCAGTTGGAAAAGGTGGGTGGCCACCGATATCCACCTGGATCAATCCTCCCTCCTTAAGAAGCAATGGTCTCTATTTTGTTGAGTTCCCGGGGGAGAGGGAAAAGCATTTGTTGGATCTGCATGTTGTTGAGCTGCTTGTATTGTTGGAGACGTCACTACTTAGTTTGTGGAAGTTTTTCATGAACCTGTTGAAGCTGAGGTTGTTCAACAAGTCGAGCTACATGAGAGAAATGCATGCAGAAGGAATCTTTGTGCTTTGTTGCAAACTTGTCGACCTACTTCTATTGGACAGAAGGTGCAAGGGGAAAGGCTGTAGTGGTTGCAGTGTCCTTATGTTCCCCTTTTGAACAAATTGTGAAGAAGCTGAATTTTGCGGTATGAGATACTACCTTGTGACACTTTTTAGGTGGAACAATAGTTGGAACTACCTTTGGTATTCTGTAGATATGACCCCCCAAAGTAACAATAACACTACGAGGTCGAGACTCATAAACAACATGGCGTCTCCACATATATGGTTGGCCCAAGAGAACATCACAGACATCCAGTGGGACAACATCACATAATACCTCATTCTTGAAGGGTTGGATGTCGTATGACTGTTGGCTGACATGGAGATCTCATCCTTGCCGAAGCCACCCGATGTTATATGGTTGTGGGTGTGGTGTTGTCGACAATCCCAACTGTTTGACGACCTCTGCTGAGATGATGTTTTTCTGGCTTCCACTATCAACAATAAAATGCAGCGGGGTCCCCTTCACCCACATCTGTGAATGAAAAAGACGCTCCCCCTCTTCAGGATCTATTGGTTCTTCTGGTTGAATTGTTGCGGTCGCGACAATAGCAGTGGGGTCTGCGTCAATGATCTTTCCTTTACCAGTATTTTCAGAATCAGATTCTGAATCAGGGTTCGGCTGGAGTCTTTGATCTCGGCCACCAATGACTATTTTGAGCGACATTCATCGGTGTTGTACCAGGGGATTTTGTGGAAATCACACCATTTTCCAGTGTCCTTTTTTGTCTTCTCGTGACCCTTCTTTTCCTATGTCTTGGATTGGTTTTCGATAAACTATTTGTTAGGGTCGTCTTTGTCATACTTTGGTTGTTGCGAATTTGCAGACCCGAATTCCTGTTTGTTTTGGTGCTTAAATTTCTTCTCAATTTTAACAACATATTGATAAGCAACACTGAGTGATGAGATGTCCAGAGAATCCATTTCAGTCTGGATGTATTTGTGTAGAGCCCCATGGTATTTTAGATCCAAATGTCACTCAGAGTCTTTGATACCCAGCTTGGTGCGCAAGGTATGGAAGGTATTGGTGAACTCCAGAACTACTTGGCCCCTCTGTTGTCGCAGTGTGGTCCATCTCATGTACTAGTCCTCATAGTTGTCAACATGGTAATATTGTTCATTTACTGCATCCACAAAAAAATCCCAAGTGGGATCGACCCCATATATTCCAGACTCCTATGTGGAACTTTTCTCCCAGTAAGTTTCCCACCAATGTTTGACATGAGGGAGAGCTTTAAGGAGTGCGAAGGTGATCTTTTCTTTGTTTGAAAAGTTGTGAACAGAGAAATAACCTTCTAGCAGAGTTAACCATTTTTCTAGGGCTTCTGCATCTATCTGTCCTTTAAATACAAGAATATCAAAATTAACTTGTACCTTGAAAGGCGAGGTGCCTCCAAAGTGGTCGCTTGATGAAGATGCATCTGATGCTATCGATAGACATTTAAGGAAGTGGGAAAAATTCTCCATCATTTCATCCCTCTATCGCGTGAGAGCTTGCTCAAGCAACAGATTGATAGGATCGTCTGCCCCGTCATTTTTCTTTTCTTCCGCCATTGAGGGTTTTTTGGGTGTGCAAGAGCGATTGTCTTCAAGAGAGACAAGCTCGAGACCCAACTTGTTATACTCGGACCTCGTCGGGGACATGCACTGAAAAAACAATCAAGAGCAGCCTGCTCTGATACCACTGATCCAGATTATTTTCAGCACGAAATGAGATCGGAGATATAATAAATAAATGCACAGAGATATCGCAAATATTCAATAATATAACATAAATGTATCAGAGATGCAACCATAAACATAGATATACAGTAATACATGATTTCTATTAATGAAAGAAATGTACAGAGACTGTAAAAATACAGAGTGAAAGACTCGCTAGAATGGTGGCAGCTTATCTCTGAGAAGAGATGTGACGGCTACTCACATTTGCAAGAAGATGATTACAATGAGGCTCTGAAGGCCTTTTTACAATAAGCAAAAATAACAAAAACACTAGACATCCAAAAACCTAACCCTAGGAGATGAAGCATCAAAAGTCATGTGGGCCCTATTTGGGTAAGTGAGTACATCAACTTCTCGGGGTCCTAATTTTTGCATACGATCTCCGTTTTAGGCATGTGATAGCTCGTTGGAAAGGTATCATCAAGGAGATTCATTTTGGGGCTTCAATGATGCTTTAAAATACCATTGAGAACCTCGATCTCGAAAAACCTTCATTTGGGCCCTCAAAATAGCCCCGGAAGTTGAAACCTGCTAAAAATAGTAAATTGTCAAAATTGTCAGAAAATTGTTTTGAACCTGTTGGAAAAGGTAGGTGGTCACCGATATCCACCTAAATCATACAACCCCTCTCTTTTTTTCTTACCTTTTATTAAAATTTGTTATCTTAATGTTTTTAAGATAATATTATATTTAAAAGTATTATAGAAAAAATAATGTCTTTGACCTTATTATTTTATAATTTATGAATGAAGTTTGTTTCTTTGACTTTTTTAATAACAGATATGTATATTATAAATTAAAATATTAAAAATCATTATTTTTAAAAAATTATATATATAAAAAGAGGGTGTTAGTTAATTAGTTTGCATGACTTAATTTTGGTGATTCAATGATTTGAAATGCATAATTTTTTTTTTTTATGATATTTTATGGAAAACAAATTAATATAAATAGCAAAATAATTATTTTTATTCTTCTTGATTTTTTAATTTTAAATTCTAATATGATGGTTAAGTATTGAAGATGCTGGCATATTCTTAGTCGTTCTCCAAAATCAATGAGTCAGATTTATTGTTGATAACTTCTTTGCATTTATAAATGCATCCGTTAACCTATTTACTTTTTTACATTTACCTAATCATATTATAAAATTAGTATAAGCATATATAATTATCACGTTTAAATAATTAAAAAGGATTATTATCTATACCAACCACATTTATATAATTAAGAAACATTACACAAGTCTGTGCACACGTTTCATGTTGATACATGCATTAGTTTTATAAATAAATAATATATCTCAAGCTCATTACCACACAGGTTTCATATTTGTAAAAAAATCGTTTATGAAGTGTGAACCGTGGCATATGGCTTGATGCCCACGTCCCGTTCATTTTGGGGAAGGCACGTTTCATGTGAAGTATGAACTGTGCGAATTCGGTACGTTTCATAATAGGGAAAGCCTTCTTTTAAAAATTCAACCTCATAAATTACCAAGCAGGTTTCATATTAGGGGCACTGATTCGTTTAGTTGAATTGTACGTTCAATTTAAATTACCAGGAATGAGATATGTGTTCAATTTAAATTATCACACTTTTTCATAAATTATGAGGCATGTTTCATATTAGGGGCACCGTTTCGTTTTGTTGAGTTGTGCGTTAAATTTAAATTAACACAATTTTCAAAACATTACCAGGCAGGTTTCATATTAGGGGCACCGTTTAGTTTAGTTGAGTTGTGCGTTCAATTTAAATTACCACAGTAGGAATAATTGAAGTAGCTGTTTTATAATAGGGCAAGCATTCTTTTATAAATAAAATTTTACTAACCTCTTATGGCTTACCCGTATTACTATTGTTGAGGAATTGCGCTTGGCTTACCCATTATGTGATTAGATGCATTTCGAGCACAAGGGAGAGAGAAATATTATTGTTGATTTGTTTTGGTTATGATATTCAGGTTTTAGGTTTTTCATCCATGTCTGTCGACAATTGAAGGCAAGGCGACCATAAACCTGCTTTCACTGGTCGATCCGCATGCATTGATTCACTATGTGCTTAAAATTTCGGGTTCAGATTATTAGTTATGCAAGTACTTAAATAAAAATTTTAATATTTTTATTATGTTTCCAAAAAAAAAATTTAATAATTGACATTAAATTTTAGGTTTCATTGTTCATTTTATAATTGATTTCCAATGTAAGGAATCTCTTGACCGATCATTCTATCAAATGCGGCCAAACAATCACAAAGTTGCCACTCATGCCTGCGGTGCATTTTATTTTGGCTAATAATCAATCAGATCAGGTTGATACTCAAATGCAATTGAGCGCATTTGCACACCGCCCTTGGGCTCTCCAACAAATCCCAAATGTGAAGTGGACGGTCAATAAATTATTTCATCTGTTTCTGCAAATTTAAATTCAAAATGATGGATGGAACTTGGCAGAGAGTTCGGTGAGATACGTAGATAGAAAAAAGATGATATGATTCTTTGGCCCCATTTTTACAACAGTTTCCATTAAAGCAGGAGTACGTGGGACCAACCCATGAAATTATGATGCCATACAGCATGCATATTTGCGCCGAAATGTTTATAACAACCATTAGGGTTCACCAACGAACCAACGTTCACTCGTTTCTTCTGGTGTGCCTGCATTTCCTCCTGCAAATTATCTTCCACAAGGAGATTCACAATTTACGTGCTCCAATTCTTGGTTAGGCCTCCCATTTATCAGGACTGGGAGGATATGGAAGTGAAGCCGGAAGTGCACGGCCTCTTAGTAACGCTGCTCTTTCCATTTTTCAAAATTTGGGAATTCTGCTGTTAAGAAAAGTCTCGAAGAGCTTTTTAATTTAAATTTAATTTGGGTTTATGTTCAAATTAGGTTTAATAAATTAAATAAAACTTTCGGCGTTCATCAGCTATAATGATGTGGCTGTGTTAGTAACTTAATAAATTTAAAATTAAAATAAACGTTGTACATATCTTGGATTTACAATTCGTTTTGAAAATGTATTTAAGCGTTAAGTTGCAATGTCGAAATAACTTCCGTGTGTCCATCCTCTTAATATGTGGGGTTGGAATGTGGAAAGAAATTTAATTAAAAACTTTAATGTCTCCATACTGTTCAAAAATATCTTCGTTGCCCATCGATTTTTTCTCAAAATACACTATTGCAATGGCATTAATGTAGACCTGTATATATATAGAAGTGGAGGACCACAAAACAACATCCCACCTTCTCACAATATCTTACAGAATAGTGCAGAGCGTATGCACTATCTATACGTACTTAGAAAAGATGTGATGAAAACGTTTGAGATGATGTCTAAAGATGGCCATTAATGGCGACTGTCGAATGATGGGCGGTCTCATTGTGATCCGTATCTGTATGGCGTTCTTCGATGATTCTGATTCTATCAGGTTGAACCCACCTGCCCTCGGAGTTCTGAATCATTCCTTTGTTCGCGTCTTGCCTCCAGAAAGGAGGAACCAGGTAGTGTTCCTTCAGAAAATCACACGACTTTTCGTTGAACAGAATCCCGGGGACCTTCGGCACTCCGTCGTGCACGTTCACCACTCTCATAAACTTGACGCCCAGTTCCTCACACCGATCCTTGAACGCCGCGTTGCCCGCCCTCGGCCCCGTGAACGAGAACACCGTTGTCGGAATGGAATCCACCCGATCGTCGCTCTCTAATCGGTTCAATCCTGTTTCTGCAACGTGCGTATTTGGGGGTTGGTCTGTAATACGTTCGAAGAGCTCGAGCATAGCAGTCTCCAACACATGAGAAAATCCACTGGCAGGCCGGTTTGGGCAGGACCGATCCTATCCTGTTCGTCTCCTTCAAATACAAAGCTCGATTCGGATTTTCTACTGCTGGGCAAGCAGGTTGAGGCAGAATATGGAGTAATGTGGATTTGTTGAAGAGAGGATCAAAGATATCAATGTGATCCGATCGATCTGCATGGCCTCGTTTATAATTTGATTTGGTGGGAATTTGCTCTTCTGTCATAAATGGGGTTCTGGGTACCAGTGTACCTGAGCGTCTGTTGGATTTATCGTTTGAAGTTGAAGTTATTAATATAGATTATCGAGAGTTTTATATATGACCAAAATTTCAGTAATGTTCATCGGATGTTTTTCCTTGTAGTCCTTGATATAAAGCGAAGAGAAACATCCTTTTTGGGAGCTCTGATATTGAATAATAGAGTATTTGGCTCATATTTATGTTCTTTTTCATTTCAATGCTTAAGCACTTACTTTGGCCCTTACTCCAACCACGCCTTCATTTTTAAGTAACTTATCTTCATTGAAGATAGGTACATCTACATGTCATTGAAGATACACTAGCACAGCCGTCAGGGCTGAGAATGTTGAAAGGTATTGAAGATAGATACATCGACATGTCATTGAAGATAGATTAGCACAGCTGCTAACTCGGGTTGAGAACGTTGAAAGGTATAGGCTGAGAACATCGAAAGATATCCATGCTCGAAAATGAAACGCTTCATGCTCATGTAAATCTAGTTTATATATTTGTGTATCCCTGATGCATCTTTCTTCCCAAAACTTTGGTCTATTGAGCAAGCGTGGGGCGTTTATTGGGATTGATGTAAAGGTGATTCATTGTCATATTCACATTATCAAACCACATTCTATTGTTCTTTCAATGTCTTGTATGTGTAGCTTGGATAAGATTTGATTATTGAAAAGAATAGGAGGATATTTCATGTGTGAATTAAATTGGGGGTTTTTGTAAGGTCTTCGTCTAGATGGGCACAAAGACCCTTACCAAGGTCTTCAAGGAGAAAAAACTTTAGGTTTTATTGGAATCCAAGTTGGGCAGGTGGATGCCATGGGCATGCGAAGATGCCAAGGGGCTTGCCCAAGGATGAGGCAACCAAGAGATTAGGGAATTTTGGAGTGAGGGGCGCACCAAGGTTGGGCATGTCAGTCTCAAGGGGCATGATGGTTTGGGAGAACGAATTCATGAAGGGGCGTGACAATTCATTTGAGTGACTGAGAGACTAGACTAGATGG
The DNA here is from genome assembly GCA_009831015.1 of Picea engelmannii. NCBI lineage: Eukaryota > Viridiplantae > Streptophyta > Pinopsida > Pinales > Pinaceae > Picea > Picea engelmannii. Next base: position 303,565 of record ML780153.1, on the reverse strand, counting down.
CATTTTACTCCCGTACTTCCTGAGAGACTAGACTAGGTGGTAGTTTACTCCCGTAACTGTTGGTGTGTATCCAAATCACTCTAGACCACCACTATGGTGCATTGGATTCTCCTCCAATGTGCATTAGTTGAGTTATACAGAGCATATCATGTGTAAATTATCATTCATTCATTTGGTTAATGACAATTCTTCCATTCTTTCTCTTCTGCTTCTCTTTTCTCATATTTTCTCTACAAATTGTGTATATCATTTGCTATCTAGATCTATTCTATGTAGGTTCAACACATTTACATGGTATCATAGTTGATGAACTGCTAGGGAAAAGACACACCATATTATTTTTGTAGGTACCTAAGATTGAAGACAACAAAAAAAGGGAATTTCCAAAAGAATTCATTCTTACACCGTACAATTTCTTTGCATGGAAAGAGATGATAGTGCATATTTGAGATAGAGGATTATATAGGTTAACCATGGACACAAAGATCGAACCCACATTAGCCATAGAAAAATTCAAGTATCTAAATTGAATGGATGAAGCGTTTGGAACTATTTGCACTCTCATTTCTCATGAACTCCTCTTTCACATATCCTCTTGTAAAACCCCCAATGAAGCCTGGACCACCATGGAAGGGATTTTTGGAAAATAGGATGAGATGAGGGGACATATGCGCGACATGGAATTTCTCACATTAGATCCAAAAACCTTCGACAATCTCCAGCATTTCTTTACCAAATATAAGGATTTGTTGTCACAACTCAAGGCTTGCGGGGTTGATAAATCTAAGGAAGAGAAACAAATCGTTCTCACCATTCTCTCCAAACTTGGTGTGGAATACTCATTGTTTGTATCCACATTTCATTCAATTAGGCTCACCTCTGGAGCCACCTGGAGGATGCCCTCTCTTGAGGTCTTTATTGAATCTTTGACATAAGAGAAGAGAAAGCTTATCAACATGGGAAAAATCAAAAGCCCAAAGGCACATGAACTTACTGTGCATGATGGTAGTGACCATCAAAATTAAAAATGCAAAGACAAAGACAAAAGCAAAGCACATGAAAATCCAAAGAAGGGATGGAACTCAAAACCCTTCAACGATGCCTCCGGATCCAAAGGTGGAAAGGGAAGAAAAGGGGACAAATTCCATTACTACCATAAAGGATTCCATCCAGAATATGCATCTATGCAGAAACAGATAGATCAAATTGCCCAAATACTTCAAAAAAACAATTGTGGAGATCACATCCCTGAGGGTGCCAAGAAGAAGAAGCCATAAAATCAGAATCCCAAGAAAGTAAATTCTAGCCATGCTTTGATTACCATCAACTCCTCTCCCGATGCTTAGATCGTAGATTTAGGTGCATCACACCAGTACATGGCATCCACAAAAGAAGTCTACTCTTCATTGGATGCATGAAAAGGTCTGCCTATTCTTATGGGGAACTGCAAATGTGTGGAAACTACACATAATAGATCTAGCTAACAATAATACACACATTTGCAGAGAGAATTGGAGAAATAAGAAGAAGGAGAGAAAGAATAGAAGAATTCTCATTAACCATTGTGAATAATGAATAGTTTACACATGATATACTCAGTATATCTCAATGAGTGTGCACTGGAGGTGAACCAATGCGCCATAGTGGTGGTCTAGAGTGATCTGGACACATACCAGCAGTTACAGGAGTGAACTGCCACCTATTCTAGTCTCTCAGGCAGTTACGAGAGTGAATTGCCGCCTAGTTGAGTTAACTAGTCAACTAGTCTTCAGTTAACTCACTAAACATAGAGTAGTGAGGAGTTAACTCAGGGAATCAAGGCTAATGCACCATTTTGGTGATGATCCCAAGGCAAGTTCGAATTATCATGGTGATGATCCCAAGGCAAGTTCGAATTATCATGGTGATGATCCCAATGTTGCATGGTGATAAAACCAATGCAACATCTAAACTCAATTGAACTAGTCAAACTGAAGTGTCAACTGAAAGAGAATATTATCTAGGTGGAATATTCTCCCCTAAAATATAGTATATTGGATAATGACTAATTATGACTAATAAACAAGGAATAAACTTAGGAAAAAGAAATCCTAGGTGTGTGTGAAGTAACTCCAACACCCCCCTGAACATCACTAAGTTGAAAATATCGCATGTACCTCATCAGCCGCATGTAAACACTTTTGTTCTTCCACATGTCATAGATGATGAACATGCACATGTTGAATCTTCTTCAAATGAGAGTTCTAATTTAGAGGATTCATATGATACAAGTACAAAGTCAGTACATTTAGATGCAGAGTTAGTGCATGCCGATGTAGATGAGTCGAGGCCCAAGTGGGCCATTGTTGATGTTATGGTATTTTCGGGAGGTATCAACCTCGATGTGTAACCTTTGACAAGACTAAAATATTCTGGGAAGTAAGAGAAACCCTAAAATGTTGGATACTAACCCTAGAAGAAAAGTCGGTTCAAGAGAAAATTTAATATTGAATTATTAGCCTCCAGAAAGAGAATTCGGCCCAGTCAAGTGAGATAGAGCAGTATAAATAGAGGGGTCTAGAGCTCATTTGTCACTCTCAGTCTCACAACTGCATAAGGACTAGTGGTACGTAAGTTTGGAGAGGGAAATCATATCAAAATTTACCTGTACCTTGAAGGGGGTTGCATGGCCACTTGATGAAGATGCTTCTCCTGTGGGTAGTCGTCGAAGGATCTGCGCAAAGTTTTCCATCATTTCATTCCTTTGTCGCACGAGGGATTCCTTGAGAAAAAATTTAATAGGATCTCCTGCCCCGTCATATTTATTTTTGTCCTCCATGGGTTCTTGTCGGGGTCGACGTGACCAATCTTGTAATGGCTCGATTGGTTCAAGTCTCAACTTCTTGTATCCAGATCTTGTCGGTGACATGCACGAAGAAAAATAAATGAAGAGAAGACCGCTATGATACCATTGATTCGGATTTAGGAGTGGAACAAACTGATTAACAGAATGAATACAATAAACACAGAGATATGAAGAATAACAAAATTATGCAGTGAACAATATATTCTATTAAATAATGAAATAGGTTGAAATTGTAAAACTGCAGAACTGAAACACTTGCTCGAATGGTGGTAGCTATCTCTGAGAAGAGATGTGGCTACTACATGCATTCGTCTGAGCATAATGGATTCTAATGAGGCTCTAGAGTCCCTTTTCATATTACTCATGAATGCCAAAACCCTAGACATCCAAAAACCTAACCCTAGAAGGTGAAATGACAAAAGTCATGTGGGCCATATGGATAAGTTAGTGTAATTTGGTACCTCAACTTCCTAGGTTAGTAACTTTTGCATACAACCTCCGTTTTAGGCACGTGATAGCCCGTTGGAAAGGTATTTCAGAGAAATACACATTCCACTATCAAACTCTGTTTTCGTCTACATTTTGACTGTGGTGAACCAAGAAAACAACGTTTAGGGCCCCAAAACGATCCTGGAAGTACAAAAAGATGCGCTAACATGAAAACATACAAAATAAGCTCGTTGGATTGGGCGAGAGGCCACCCGTACCCAATTGGAGGATGTGTGGGTCTTCAGACAGCCCCAAGAGTGTAGAGCTCACAATTAAAAAGCAGTACAGAAGAATGTGCTAAAAAAAAATGGACACGAGGAGCTAGTTGGAATAGGTGTGTGGCCACCAATATCCACCTAGATCACAACTGTTACATGACTTCTTCAAATATGCATCACTTGATCCACCCTCAAGTCTATATATTCTCACCGTGGAAACATATTTCATTTGAACCACCAAGTCATTTGACTTCCCTTCAAAGCATTGAGTAAACACAACACTTAAAAAATGAAAGAACTCAAAACCAACCATACCTTTCCAATGACATCCTTGGTTGCACCCGTGGTTCAACTTTGTTGTCCTGGATATTCACTTGCCCAAGTAGTCAACTCTCCACATGAACTCCCCTCAATCATAGTGCAAAGTTCCAAAAACTTGCAAGACCTCCCTATGATACAAGGCCGAGTCCATTTGTCTACTCCAAAAATCCTTCTAAGTCCCAAAATTTGCATGTAACTATCCAAACTCATCTCCAATGTCTTTCCATATCTGCACCTTGAATTCTTTTGCTTCAAGGCACCATGCATCCATCCCTCAAATGTCAAGTCATATTGTTGTTAACTGATTGCGGTAACTCTACGAAGAGCTACCTTGTCTGAAGGATGCAGTCGACCCACTTTTCCAACAACCCAGCTCAACTAAATTGTTGTTATCGACGATGCACGACACAAATACAATGTGATGGAAATGTTCCCAACCAACTACCTACTACATTGTCACATACCCACTACGCAAATCAAACTTTTTCGTTGATTTTTCAACAATCAGAATCCCTGAAGTCCTACGGGGCTTAGCGCAGGCTAGCTCTTTCCTTTTTCCACCGCCATGTGGTTGTAGTTCATGACTACGGTCCAAATCAGCACGACGTCTTTTCTCACTTCGTGACTCAGTGCTACTGGAACGTCGAGTCGCTCGACTCTACAAACCCCAAAACTTAAAACAGCGAAGCGCCGAACCCCGACAGGGCTAGCGAGGGGCAAGTTTCTCTTTTGGGGTCTTGTCTACGTGACCCTATACGGTGTCCATGTGCTTAAGCCAGCCAAGAGCTTATCGGATTTTCGCGATTCGGGGAATCGCGATACACAACTTCTACCTTTCCCCATTCAAATCCCCGAAACTTCTGAGGTCTCCAAAGTTTCCCTCCAAAGGGAGATCGATGACCGTAAGCCTCCCCTGATCCAATGGTATGGATCCTTTCGGGGTTTCGGTACTCGGGAGTTCTAAATGCAACGACTCCAAGACTCTTCGTCATTCAAATATCCGAATTCCGATATGGAAAGTTGTGTAAGAGATCGATGGCTCTTAGGAGCATGGATCCAACGGTCCATGGGATTTCGAGTATCGGGATTTCATGACTTGCGAAGGCAAGGTTTCTTTCCTTTTGGTTCCCTGGATGTCGAAACGCCAAAACGTCGACTGGCAGCCACGTGTCCCTTCGATGGAAGGCAACGACCCTCAACCAAGATCGACGGTCGTGGTCTTTTTGGGATGATCAACAGTCACGATCAAATCCCGACTTTCCTGAATCTTAATCACACCTCACACCATTTCGAGGCTTCGGTGATCGGAATTTCACGACTCGCGAAGACAAGGGTTCTTTACCCTTTTGTTTCCTGGGTGCCGAAACGCCAAAGCGCTTACCAGCAGCCACATGTGTTCTATAGATGGACGGTCCAGGTACTTCCATGGACCATGGGGTCTATGGTCCCGATTCCTTCGTCTTTTGCAAGGAAAAAAGGAAGGGGTTGTGGCATTAATGCCTGTGTCTCTTTCTTAAATCAAACGGTCATTACAGACCCTAGGATCCTCCAAAGGGATCCTGTTCGTGCATTTCTTGCAAAGGCAGAGAGGGGTCGAGGAATTATCATCCACGTGTCCTCCCTCAGATGAACGGTCCTCGCTGTTTCGCGATTTCGCGACTTGCGACTCCCAGTGACGCAAATCCTTTGTCAACTCGAATCCCCGACATCCGAAATACCGATGGACTCTCGATCTCTGCCACGTGTCCTTCACAGATGGACGGTCTAGATCTATATCGGGATTTTCACCAAGGAGTGTCCCGATCTCTTGTCATCAGGACTCTCGAAACCCCGAACTCCGAATCCCCGATACCGACTCCTCTCTCGGGACTTTCGCCCTTGTTCACGAGGGCTGATCCCTCATGCACCTCCTGACGGATCCAACAACTATCGGGATATCTAGCTAAGATCCAACGACTCAGATCAATCCCACGCTGTGTACTCTCTCACTGCTCTCTGGACAGAAAAAGAAACCAACGGTCTAGATTCTCCCACAGACCTTGGGGATCTACGGTCCCGATTTCCTCGTTATTCACGAAGGTAGAGGAAAAGGGGCAAGGTATGTAACGCCCTTGTTTCTTTTGTCAATCTAACGGTCATGAATGACCATGGATCTTCCGACGGGATCTCGTCCGTCGATCGATACTTATCCCTACACTGCTACTTCGGGATTTTAAGAGGGTCATTCCTCCTCGTACAGGGTTGTTAAGACTTGCACATTCAAGTCCTTTTTCCAGGTTCTTGGTAAACCTTTCCAAGGAGGGAATCTCTGTGAAGAGATCTATTCCGGGGCATTCCTG
>ML780153.1:283595-293629 GCA_009831015.1 Picea engelmannii | reverse complement strand
TAGATTAATATGTCATCAATGAAAACTAGTACAAATTTATCTAAAAAATTACTGAGTACATTGTTCATTAAGCACATGAAAGTGGCAGGGGCATTGGTTAACCCAAATGGCACTACCAAAAACTCATAATGACCATACCGTGTTCGGAAGGCGGTTTTATGGATGTCTTCACCCTTGATTCGGACTTGATGGTATCCTGACCTCAAGTCAATCTTTGAGAAAATAGACGCTCCTCCCAACTGATCGAATAGATCATCAATCTTGGGCAAGGGGTATTTGTTCTTTATGGTTACTTTATTAAGTTGTCTATAATCTATACATAGTCTAAGGGTGCCATCCTTATTTTTCACAAACAGGACTGGTGCTCCCCATGGGGACACGCTGGGTCGAATATAACGCTTATCCATAATTTCTTTCAATTGTAATTTGAGTTCCACTAACTCAGGTGTGCTCATCCGGTAGGGTGTCCTAGACATCGGCACCGCTCCTGGTGCGATCTCTATTGAGAAGTCAATGTCTTTTCTCGGAGGTAGGCCTGGTACCTCTTCCGGGAACACATCTCTGTATTCTCTCAGGATAGGGTGATCATCAGGGATTGGTTTAGCACCTTTGATTGTTTTCAACACCTGTATTGCATATAGGGGACATCCCTTTCGGCAATACTTTCTCATTTGCAAGGCTGATATTTGTCTCACCGAGACTGGTTTTCGGATCCCTTGAAGGGTTATCCTTTTTCCTTCTTTGCTCACACATTCTAAGGTTTTATGGTAACAATCCAGTTTGGCTTTATGGGTGGCCAGCCAGTCCATACCAATCAATAGATCGTATGATCCCAGGGGTAATACATTAAGGGTTGCTTGGGTAGGGAATTCACCCAACCTTAGTTGGTAGGCTGGTATGACCTCTACTACCTTTCTTTTGGTGCCAGTGGCTAAGTATACCAACCATGGCTTAGTTTTCTTTCGTGGCTGTAGCTTACATTTATCAACAGCTTTAGGGGCTATATAACTCAAATTTGAACCAGGGTCAATCAAAACAGACACCAGATGGATGAAAATCATACCTTCTATTTCCACCACTGAAGCTTGGTGGTCAGCTTGGTTATTATCCAAGGCTGCATAAATCTGCGGCACACTCCTTGCCACATCATTGACTGTGGTAGCTTCCTGCATGTTATAAACTTTCTGACTGTTCTGTTGTCGGTGTGGACAGTCTCTCAGGAGATGCTCTTCTCCGCAACCCCAACATTTCAGAGGTTCTTTCTTTGGGTTATTAGTCTTCACTGATATAGGTCCAGAAGTTTTATTTCCGTCCACCGAGGGAAAGTTCTGTTGGAGTACACTCTCGGTTGGAAACTTCATTCTGGGGTTCTTTTTGTAGTTTTTAAATCCTGAGGATTTGCTCCCCTTTTTCTGAAATCTCAAACCACTCTTTTGTTTCCAGTCTCCACGAGACTCTGCCCGATGTCCATATTGTTCATGACAATATGTTGCCTTTCGTATAGTTTCTTCTAAGGTCTTTGGCTCGTCAAATTCAATTCGGTTCCGGTATTCCTTGGGTAGCCCACTGATGAAGCATTTCACTTTCGTCTTCTCTACTTTGATGTAGGGTACATATCTCATTAAGTCGAGGAATTTGTTGACATATTCCTCTATAATGAGTTGTCCCAGTTTGAGTTCATAAAACTATTTAGCCTTCTCGTCGAAATATCTTTCTGACAAATACTTCTTCCAGAAGTACTTCTCAAACCGTTTCCAAGATAGGTCCTCCTCACGGACCCCTTTCATGCTCTTAAGATCTTCCCACCAGATGGAAGCCTTTCCGTTTAGATTGAAGGTGGCCACTCGGGCCTTTAAATTCTCTGAAAAATCATGGACTCTAAAATATTTCTTCAGTCCAAGTAGCCAGGCCTCGGCTTCCTCTCCCTTCTTTATCTCACCGTCGAAGGAGGGAGGTTTGGCCTTTCTGAATTCCTCAAATTTATGACCCTTGGAAGTCTTTTGCTTCTTTTATTTTCTTCGAGAATAGGAACTGGTCCTGCTACTAGAAGAGCCTTCTAAATCGCCAGATTCCTTCTCTGTGGAATCGTCTGGCACTGGTCCTTTACCTCTGGGGTGGACCTTTCTTGAGGTGCTTCTCTCAGTATGGCCACTGACACGACCATGATTCTGCATCTCAGGTTCCTGCTACATTTACTGTTGTAGGTCGAATAAGATCTGCAGTAAAACTGCATTAATTTCGGTTTGTTTTTCTTGTTCTTTCATCATCCTTTCATTGTCGGTGTTGCAGCTTTGCAATTCAACCATGAGACTCCTCACAGTCTCGGCTAGGTCTGGAGGGGTTCCTATTGCTCTTCTTTCGTCAGACTCTTCATCTCTGTTGTGGAAGCCTTCTCCCACCTCTTGGTGAGTCACCATTCTCTGCGTATGTAAATTCCCGCGGCTGATCATCCGCTAAAGTGAAAAGACAAACATTGATTGTTAGTCAAGAGTTAGATATATTTTTCTAATCTGCACATAATTTATAACTCTTTCACCTGCATACACAGTCAGGTTTTCGTTTCCAAGTTTTTAATCCTGGAAAAGAGAGTTAAGTTATGGGGTTACTCCTCGTAGGAGTGCTTCGAACGGAGCTTATGCGCAACTCGTACATGAGCCCAATCAGGCCGAGTGTTGTAACCATTCTCTGATACCACTTTGTCACATACCCACTACGCAAATAAAACTTTTTTGTTGATTTCTCAGCAATCAGAATCCCCAAAGTCCTATGGGGCGTAGCGCAGGCTAGCTCTTTCCTTTTTCCACCTCCATGTGGTTGTAGTTCATGACTACGGGCCGAATCAGCATGGCATCTTTTCTCACTTCACGACTCAGTGCTACTGTAACGTCGAGTCGCTCGACTCTGCAAACCCCGAAACTTGAAACAGCGAAGCGCTGAACCCCGACGGGGCTAGCGAGGGGCAAGTTTCTCTCTTGGGGTCTTGTCTACGTGACCCTATACGGTTTCCACGTGCTTAAGCCAGCCAAGATCTTATCGGATTTTCGCGATTCGGGGAATCGCGATACACAACTTCTACCTTTCCCCATTCAAATCCCCGAAACTTTCGAGGTCTCCAAAGTTTCCCTCCAAAGGGAGATCGACGGTCATAAGCCTCCCCTGATCCAATGGTATGGATCCTTTCGGGGTTTCGGTACTCGGGAGTTCTAAATGCAACGACTCCAAGACTTTTCGTCATTCAAATCTCCGAATTTCGATATGGAAAGTCGTGTAAGATATCGACGGCTCTTAGGAGCATGGATCCAACAGTCCACGGGATTTCGAGTATCGGGATTTCGTGACTCACGAAGGCAAGGTTTCTTGCCTTTTGGTTCCCCAGATGCCGAAACGCCAAAACGTCGACCGGCAGCCACGTGTCCCTTCGATGGATGGTGGCGACCCTCAACCAAGATCGATGGTCGTGGTCTTTTTGGGATGATCAACAGTCACGATCAAATCTCGGATTTCCTCAATCTTAATCACACCTCACGCCATTTCGAGGCTTCGGTGATCGAAATTTCGTGACTCGCGAAGACAAGGGTTCTTTACCCTTTTGTTTCCTGGGTGCCGAAACGCCAAAGCGCTTACCAGCGGCCACGTGTGTTCTATAGATGGATGGTCCAGGTACTTCCATGGACCATGGGGTCTATGGTCCTGATTCCTTGATATTTTGCAAGGGAAAAAGGAAGGGGTCGTCGCATTAATGCCTGCGTCTCTTTCTTAAATCAAACGGTCATTACAGACCCTGGGATCCTCTGAAGGGATCCTGTTTGTGCATTTCTTGCAAAGGCGGAGAGGGGTCGAGGAATTATCATCCACGTGTCCTCCCTCAGATGAACGGTCCTCGTTGTTTCGCGATTTTGCGACTTGAGACTCCCAGTGATGCAAATCCTTTGTCAACTAGAATCCCCGGTATCTGAAATACCGATGGACTCTCGATCTCCGCCACGTTTCCTTCACGGATGGACGGTCTAAATCTATATCAGGATTTTCACCAAGGAGTGTCCCGATCTCTTGTCATCAAGACTCTCGAAACCCCGAACTCCGAATCCCCGATACCGACTCCTCTCTCAGGACTTTCACCCTTGTTCATGAGGGCTTAGCCCTCATGCACCTCCTAACGGATCCAACGGCTATCGGGCTCTCTAGCTAAGATCCAACGACTCAGATCAGTCCCATGCCGTGTACTCTCTCACTGCTATCTGGACAGAAAAAGAAACCAACGATCCAGATTCTCCCACAGACCTTGGGGATCTACGGTCCCGATTTCCTCGCTATTCATGAAGGTAGAGGAAAAGGGGCAATGTATGTAATGCCCTTGTTTCTTTCGTCAATCTAACGGTCGTGAATGACCATGGATCTTCCGATGGGATCTTGTCCGTCGATTGATACTTATCCCTACGCTTCTACTTCAGGATTTTAAGAGGGTCATTCCTCCTCGTACAGGTTTGTTAAGACTTTCACATTCAAGTCCTTTTTCCAGGTTCTTGGTAAACCTTTCCAAGGAGGGAATCTCTGTGAAGAGATCTATTCTGGGGCATTCCTGGAGACAGAAAAGGGGAAACAAATTCCCGAGAACGAACTGGAAGTCTGACTTGGTTCAACTTATGCATAATTATATTCATTTATCAATCATAAGCCATGCGTGGTTTTTCTGTTATAAGCATATATCTACCATTTCTTATCAAAACATTGCACAGACATTCTTATACTGTAATCGTTCACAATTTCACAGTTTATGAGCATATATGTAAGCATATGAATTTCAAGATGCAATATGTAAAACATTTATCATAAATAACACCAGAAGTGAGTGCAACTGCTGAGAGGGGTGATCGTTTCCACCCAACCGTAGGCTTAGCGACTCCCAGTGGATTTACCACTAGCCACCCTCGAGCTGAGACCACGATGCTGTGAGACTGCGTCTCCGTTTTCCAGTGACCAGGAGCGAAGGTTGCAATCCTTCCTCTATGATATCACTCACTCTCCGTAATGCTAGAGTTCCCCCCTCGCATCTTCCCCCCCGCAATCGCTTCTACCCCATGCCTTATCCTCTTGCGAGGTTGCGTGTGGCGCAATTACCCTCACGCTGATTAGGCCTGACGGCTCTATGGATGGGAGGTTCACCTCCCATCCCTCATTAAACCATCTACCTACCAGCCTGCGAGACATTTAATTCAGGGCCAGTGAGAAGCTTTTGGTTCTCTGGGCCAGTGGAGTCCAAGTATGATATTAATTCTCGGTGGAAGTTAACGCCACCTTTCCAGGTTCCCTCCACTGCCATCGTGGTCTCTTTTTATGCACATCCCCTCTTAGTAGTCCTGCAATAAATTCAAAATGTTATTCACATTCATTGACCTTTTCCTCAAGGTCCATTTACATCACATATGCACATTTATGAGTTTGCCATAGTTCTTGGCCAGTCCAGTTATATTTACAAGCTGGGGGAAACATGGTGTTACATACATAGCTCCTCTAGTTTTCCTCAAGTCAATCACCCGAGTGCTTTAACTTGCTACAACCCATAACTTTTCTCCTTCACAATCGCTTCTATGATCACCCTCTGCGCTTTGCTTATGTGATCACTTAAATGCGATTAGATTTCCAACAAGTCATGCGATAAACCCTATTTTCATTTACCTTTCCCAAGTGCTCAATTCACCCAACAAACTCTGCGCCTAGTCTCTCAAGGTGTGCACAACAATTATGACACTCACTTCCATCATGAATCAAATAAATTGAGTGTGTACCCTAATTGTCTTTGTGATCAAGTCTACGACAATTTCTACAATGAACTATGTGATGAGTTCTGCGGTCACCCACCTTGTGCAAGTGCTTTTTCTCGCCACAAAATTTTCTCTTGGTCTATACAAGGTGTGCACCCAACTCAATATTCCACTGCATTATCAACCGAACCTTTGCCATAATTTTGATGCAGAGTCTATGATGAACTAGTTTTCTCCATCGAATAGCTCATCAAGTCTGCGAACGTTCCCACATAACTAAATTCGCAATGAACTGCATTCATTGTTCACTCTGATACCATCTATCTTCGAGATAGTGGTGAAGATATCTCCAACTCTTCTCCAAAATTTTCAACAAATCAACTCTAATACCATTTGTCACATCCCCACGATGTGCATTACGATCATGCACCGCTTGAAGGGTGCAACATGACGATATTTCTCACCTCACTGCTTGGAAACACCAAGGATACTTTGTTCGTACTACGCCTCTTCATCTAGAGTATACCCATACTTCGTTCTAGGCTACCAATGAGTCACACTCCTACTCTAGTGCAACTCTTGTATACTTAGACAATTGTCAATAGATTTAACACTTAGTCATATATAACCATACATCCATGAACATGAGAAACCAAGAGAACAACAATAGATCAAATGAAATACATACACATAAATAGTGCGAGCAACACGAACCGTGCCTAACACCTGAATATATCTTTTTTATTGCAAAAAAATTTCAATATGAGCACTATCATCTCGATTTATAACTTGGGAAGAGTCAAACAACTCACCTCACCTCACCAACAAACTCATACACAGATTCGTAACCAAAACTCTTTGTTGCAACCGTCTTTGCAACCTCCAGTGGTGCACCCCAGGCGTGCCCTCAACCACAAAATTATTGTCTCTTCATTTCCATAAATTTCATAGATTTCAGTTATGTCTCACACATGCCTCCAACAGACATGTGTTTTCATACTTCCCCAAAATTAGCCCAAAAGAAGGTCGCCCAACTATATCCACCAAATCCACCTCAAGGTAGCACAAGTCCTCCCATGTGGAGTGAATTGGCTCCTTGAGGGAGCCTGCCCCTCTTCATTTAAGACTACCTTAGAGCCGCAAAGGTACTCTTGATTTCCTTCTATTCCAAATATGTCTTCCTTGGTTTTGCACCCTTGTTCTATTATAGGGACTCCAAAGGTCACCATCACGAATTGTCGCATCCTTGGGTGGTTTTGGGCCCCTTCGCAAACCCATGTGTCCAAATGAATCGTCATGCCCCTTTGTTGACCTGGTCACTCAAATGAATTGTCACACCCCTTCACGGACTCGTTCTCCCAATCCACCATGCCCCTTGAGACCGACATGCCCAATCTTGGTGCGCCCCTCATTCCAGCGTTCCCTAATCTCTTGGTTGCCTCATCCTTAGGCAAGCCCCTTGGCATGTTCGCATGCCTAAGGCATCCACCTTCCCAACTTGGATTCCATATAACCCCCAAGTTTCATCTCCTTAAGGACCTTGGTAAGGGTCTTTTCACCCATCTAGACGAAGACCTTACAAAAACCCCCAATTTAATTCACACATGAAATATCCTCCTACTCTTTTCAATAATTAAATCTTATCCAAGATACACATACAAGACATTGAAAGAACATTATAATGTGGTTTGATAATGTGAATGTGACAATGAATCACATTTACGTCAACCCCAATAAATTCCCCACGCTTGCTCAATAGACCAAAGTTTTGGGAAGAAAGATGCATTAGGGATACACAAAGATATAAATTGCATTTGAATGATATTTGTGAGGAGTTTCAACTAGTTGGAGAAGTGGGTCCTTTTATACCCTAAAATGTGTATATGACATCTATAATCTAAATCTAAAGACTCTCTCTGGAATTTAGACTCGAATAAAGTAGAATGAGTTATGCAAAATGTCTCAAACTAAAACACATTAAGACCCTTTAAGGTAGAATTGAGCTAGTTTTAATATCACCAAATGTTGTATTTTTCAATCCAATTTTTTTGATATTAATGAATATAGTTAATAGAACCAATTGTAAAAGAAAAATAAACCAATCCTAAAATAGCATTATTATGGTTTTGTGTATGAATGATCTGAATATTTGGAGGGCTTATAGTCTAAGTCCATATGTATCAATCATAAAGCCATATTTTTATTAAATGTAAGAGGGAACATGACAAATACGTGATTTATGGAATCAATCTTAATCAAAGTTACTTCCTTGATAAGACACCTTGTAAAAAGATAGTAGGAAGAGAGTTAGGGTCTGAAAGGACATGTCCTAACATTAGCCTCATTGCATGTAATGGTTCATATGAATAAAATCCTTCTTCTCCAACTCTCTCTTTTATTTTTGTGGCATATTTTATTCATGTGTTTTGTCAAGTTCCTTTTATGAATTTCATGACACATTTACTTTACTCATATCTTTCATTTCAAACCTTCTAAATCTCATCACTCAAGATTCAAATCAACGAAGTGGCACTAAATATAGAAAGGAAAAAATGTAAAGGAAAAAAATGTCATAGGATTGAATTAGCAAGGCCTTGGGTGAATGAATTAGTTTTTAGTGCAAATAAAAAATCATAAACTCATAAAAATTCAAGTCCAAATGAAGGAATCCAATGACATCTAACTGAAAGAAATGGAGAAGATATAATTTAGAATGAAGATAGGAACAATGTGAATTGTGGCGAAGATTGCAATATGCATTATTATACATAAAAAAATTAATAATATATACATATAACCAAGCATCAAGAGCACATCCTAAGTTTAAGATGGATGCCCCTATATTTATAATATAAACTACTTATGTATATGAAAAATCTAGACAAGGCCATGAATACCATACCATCAATGCCTTTCAAATAAACCTAGAAAGACATTTTCCAAATGCACTGTGAAAGCTAGAAAGATATAGACAGATACCTTAAACATGTCTCTGTAGAGGAACCCCTTAGCACTTACATAATGTATGAAGGTAACTCATATTACATACCATGAAGGGTTTGAAATTAGTTTTAGCAATGGAATGAACAATGTTTCATAAAAGGGAAATGACATGTGGTATTTTTCAACCACCACCATGACTTGCACCCATATGAAAGCCTTAACAACGACCTTGATACAACCTAACTACCCATAGTTCAAAGCAATCCTTACCTCCATAAAAAGTATAAATTAATGTTCAACTCTCGCCATAAGTGATGCTTAAGCATACACTCATAGTTCTTGATAACAAAACAACATAATAAAAAAATTCAAATTTACTATTTTCAATTTTATTCTCTATAACAAATTAATTTGCACACTCAAGAATTTAAATATAATTCTATAGTTATGAAATTTGATGAATATAATCCTACAGTTATGAAAAATTAGGAAAAAATAGGAAGAATAATAAATATTTTAAAATATTATAATAAATAAATATTTATAAGTAAGACTTTCCCAACTTCATAAATTTTTTGTATGATTCACGACCAAAGGATTCTTCTAAACGAAGAGAATACTCTCTTTATTAACAAAGACTAATGTGAATTATTAAAAAAATAATATCTTCGTCTCTTTGAATAAGATTTTTTTTTAATTACAATAAAATCAACCATATGAATCTATTATCTATCTTCAATGAGATGTCGATGTACCTATCTTCAATGAGGATAAGTTACTTAAAAATGAAGGCATGGTTGGAGTAAGGGGAAAAGTAAGTGCTTAAGCATTGAAATGAAAAAGAACATAAAAATGAGCCAAATACTCTATTATTCAATATCAGAGCTCACAATATCTTAGATAAAGATGTTTCTCTTCACTTTATATCAAGGACTATAAGGAAAAACATCCGATGAACATTACGGAAATTTTGGTCATATATAAAACTCTCGATAATCTATATTAATAAGTTCAACTTCAAACGATAAATCCAATAGACGCTCAGGTACACTGGTACCTAGAACCCCATTTATGACAGAAGAGAAAATTCCCACCAAATCAAATTATAAACGAGGCCATGCGGATCGATCGGATCACATTGATATCTTTGATCCTCTCTTCAACAAATCCACATTACTCTATATTCTGCCTCAACCTGCTTGCCCTGCAGTAGAAAATCTGAATCGAGCATTGTATTTGAAGGAGACTGTAGCACTCTTTCATACTGTAATGCTCTGATACCAAATTGTAACACCCCCTTTTACTCAGGGCAGGCGCTACATCACGAAA
>ML780153.1:246803-258784 GCA_009831015.1 Picea engelmannii | reverse complement strand
TTAAAAAAATTTGCGCAGTGGGAAGCCATTGGGCGCTACATGGAAGCCCTTAAGAACTCGCGTGGTTCAGCTCAAGATTCAATCTTCGTCATCCGAGGGAAGAAAGAACGATGATCCATTTTTTGGGCAGTGGGAAGCCATTGGGCGCTCCATGGAAGCCCTCGAAGAACTCCTCATCACCGATCTGCTCAACTCTTCGGCATCGCGGCCTCCAATTTCCGCCATTATTACGGATCCGGTGCTGACTCCTACTTTACAGGTCACCGCCAAGCTCAAACTCCCTAATTAGATTCTCTTTATGGCTTCACCATTTACGCTTGGCTTTGCGCTCTACGCCCCCGTTTTGGTCTCTCGGGGCTACGACTTCAGCGACGAGGAATTGATATTGAATATCCCCGCCTTCCCTCCGTTGCCCACCACTCAGATCGCACAAGCTCGTTGCCCACCACTCAGATCGCACAAGCTCTTAAGAGCAAATACCACATCTTCTACAGAGTCTTCATTTCCAGCGGCACCAATCTCCCCAAGTCCTCGGGTATTCTCGTCAATACGTTCTCCGAGCTCGAAGCTCCGTTTCTCGACGCCCTCCGGAGCGGAAAGGTGATGGAGGGATTACCGCCCGTGTATCCAATTGCCCCCCTGTTTCTGCCATCGATGTCGATGAACAACTCCAATACATTAAAGCTGTCATTGAACCCCGACCAGGACGACGACGATGATACTGCAAAGCGGTGCCTACAATGGCTGGACTTGCAACCCGCCAGATCTCTCTGAAGGTAAATCTCTCTGCAACGCCCAACCTTTTGCTTCAAAATTTCCAATGAAACACAATATAGGCTGGGCGGATTTAAAAATTCAAAATTTGAATTTGAATGGATTCTAGGTGCCATTATAAAATTCAAAAGATCATGCCATTAATGGGTTGTATTGGTCGTCATGTCTTAGACGCCATACGATATATGGCATGTACACATTCAAATGATGGTTGATGGAAGGTGCAGGGAGCATGGTGCATGATAGTTTAACCTGGCAGCCGTTGATACATTAAGGCCGTTGATACATTAAGATGGCGAGGTAGCAGGCCGGAACTCTGACGTGATTGGCGACGGGAGTCCGGACACGGAAAAGGGTTGCCGACAAAGGTCCGTTTCTTTTGGCCTTTAGCCTAAGCCTAACTGTTTTTTCCGTTCAACATCATTATTTATATTTTGAATAAAGAATCATAGGAGAAGAGGACAGTTCATCAATCTCCACCATTTATTAACGGAGTAAGCTAACTACGCTACCTTTTGGAGTCCGATGGGACGTCTCGGGCAACAGGCTCCAAAAGGTAGAATGCCTAGCAGGCCCCATACCCCTTGCCCGCCCCTCCGCCCCCCAACGCTCCATTAAATATATGATCTGGCATGGCATGGCATGCCATGATCTATCCACCATGCTTCCATCATGTCACTGCACTGACTACCGCGCTATAACCAAATTCATCAGGTTGGTGAATGGATGGACGAGCGCGCTATAACTACATTCAAATTTTGAATGTGCAAATTGGCAGAAACAATTTTGAATAGCAATCATGGCGGAAACGCTTTCATATTCATGGCTAGTGGGCTTGGTCTGTTTCGTGCTCGGGTTTTTATTGCTTCAACTCTACAAATTAGTGTGGAGGACGAACAGTAGAGGCTGAGGCTGAGGCTACAGGTTGCCGCCCGGTTCTACAAGGTGGCCATTGACTGAAGAAACCATCAGCTTCTTTAGAGGAATTAGAACAGGGCGGCCATTAATTGGAGAAACCATCAACTTCTTTAGAGGAATTAATTCCACTGATCAGCCACGCCAGTACATTCAAGAGGGAGAGCGAAGGTAATGTTAATTTTTACATTTATTGGCACTCCATAGATCAATGTTATTTTTCTCAGAGTGAATGTGGGAAAATTTTGTTGGTTAAATTTTTCCATTTTTATTGGGAAAATTTTGTTGGTTAAAATTTTCAATTAAAAAGAAATAGGCATTTCAATAAGCATCTGGATTTAAAGAAATTTTTCATTTTCAAACATTTATTCCCACTCCAACAATGTTAACAACAATGATAAACTCCACCTATCTGTGGATTGCGAATACAAATTAAGTAGGTATGGAGAGATATTCAGATCAAATTTGTTTGGAAGATCTCGGATTGTTGTGTTCGTGGATCCAGAATTCAACAAACATGTCTTGTGATAAATTGTGAAGCAAGAAATGCAGAGAGAAAGAATAGAACAGAAAACAGTATATTAGAATATAAGAAGAAGAGTACAAAACGAGTACATAAAGAAGATCATAAAGAAGTAAGTACTATGCAAAGGGAAATAGCTGAGCTAAATAGGCTCAAGCAAAACAAGAATAGAAAGTACAGCTGGCCAGAACAGCTAGCAGTGTACAGTCAGCCTATTGAGGTTACATTATATTTAACACTCCCTCTTAAACTCAACAGTTACAAGCATCAGCACTGATTATGCCTAAGTGTTGTCTTTGAAAATCAAAAACCGATTTTCCCAGTGGCTTTGTAAAGATATCAACAAGTTGATCTCAAGAACCACAGAATTGTAGTACAATATCACCATTATTGACTAGCCCGCGTATGAAATGAAAACGAGTGTCAATGTGTTTGTTTTTCTTGTGAAACACATGATTTTTGGATAGAGCAATTGCTGAAGTATTGTCATAGAAAATATGAGTTGGATCATTTTCTGTATGTGACATATCTTTCAATATTCTTCTTAGCGACACAGCTTGACAGAAAGATGTGGTAGCAGCGACATACTCTGCCTCTGCAGAAGATATTGAAACAATTGGTTGCTTCTTTGATGCCCATGAGATCAGGTTCGTGCCCAGTTGAAAAACATGTCAAGATGTGTTTTTTCTGTCATCTAGGCTGCCTGCAAAATCACTATCTGTGTAACCAGAAAGTTGATTACTATCAGATTTAGTGTACCATAAGCCAAAATTGAGAGTTCTTGCAACATATCTTAGAATTTGTTTCGCCATTTTCCAATGAGAATCTTTGGGGGATTCCATGAATCTGGAAACAAGGCTGGTTGCATACATAATGTCAGGCCTAGTTGTTGTAAGATACAACAAACTGCCTACTAAACTTTTGTACAGGGTAGAGTCCATTGTAGGGCCTTCATCTTTCTTGCTCAATTTTGTGCCTAGGGGTATAGGAGTTTCTGCTTGATTGCATCCTTCCATGCGGAATCTTTTGATGATGTCAGCTGCATACTTTTTCTGACAGACAAAAATGCCTTTGGTTGATTGATCAACCTCAATCCCTAAAAAATATTTCATTATGCCAAGATCTGTCATCTCAAACTCAGATTTCATGGCATGTTTAAAATTTGTTAACTCAAGATTTTTCGTATAGATCATGTCATCAACATATAAACATAGAATCAAAATTTTACCGTGTTGATATGTTTTGGTGTAAAGAGTTGGCTCATTTTGACTTCTGCTGAAACCACTTTTGATCAGGTAAGTGTCAATTCTGTTGTACTAAGCTCTTGGAGCTTGCTTTAAGCCATACAAGGCTTTCTTCAACCGATATACTTTGGTTGGTTGCTCTTAGACTTCAAATCCAAGTGGTTGATCGACATACACCTCTTCTTTTAAGAAACCATTCAGGAATGTTGACTTAACATCCATCTGGTATACTTGCCATTTGTGTTGGGCTGTTATGGCCAATAGAGTCCTTATAGTGTCTAGTCTTGCTATTGGAGCAAACTTTTCACCATAATCAATACCTGGTTGTTGTGAGAATCCTTTGGCAACAAGTCTTGTCTTGTGTTTTTCAATCTGCCCTTTTTCATTGAGTTTAGTTTTGTAAACCCACTTGACACCAATACTTTTCTTGTGACTTGGCAAATCAACAAAATCCCATGTCTGATTTTTCTCAATGGAGTCAATTTCTTGGTTCATGGCTTGAACCCAATGTCGCTCCTTAGCAGCTTCCTTAAAAGATGTAGGTTGACATGACATTAAAGCAAAAAGGTTGTGTTGTTCAAAGTCATCCAACTACTGATGGATTTCTCTCAAACTTCGAGTTCTCTGATTTTGTGGTTCAGAGAATGATTCTCTGCTGGAAGTTGAGTTATCCTGAGAATTTCCAGGCTGTCTTTGTACTTGCAATCTTGGAAGAATAGTTTGAGGTACTTGTTGTCCTAAATTTTCTGCGTTTTCAGAACTTGGCAGCAATGGATTTTGACTGTCCATTTGTTGATTTTCTGAATCATTCCAGAATTGATTTTCCAGAAATTTTACATCTCTGCTGAGAATTAGTTTCTTGGAGATTGGATTGTAAAACCTGTAAGCTTTAGATGTTTCACTATATCCAGTGAAAATACATTTCTCACTTTTGTCATCAAGTTTCTTCCTTAATTCGGAAGGTATGTGAGCGTATGCTATGCATCTGAATGTCCTTAGATGCGCAACATTGAGCTTTGTCCCACTCCATGCTTCTTGAGGGACTTTCATCTTTAGACTTATGGTTGAAGATCTATTTAGGAGATAAAATAAGCATGCTAATGCTTGAACCCAAAAAATATTTGAAAAACTTTTCTCTTTAAGAAGTGTTCTTGCCATATTCATCATTGTCTGATTTTTCCTTTCAGCCACTCCATTCTGTTGTGGAGTATACCTGGCTATTGTTTGCATGATAATGCCTTGTGATTTGCAGAAATTTGCAAATTCTCTGGAGTTGTATTCTCCTCCTCCATCAGACCTGAGTGCTTTGATATATTTGCCACTCTGTTTTTCAACTTCTGCCTTGAATTCTTTGAATTTTGCAAAAGTTTCAGACTTGTGTTTGAGAAAATAGATCCATATTTTTCTACTGAAATCATCAATAAACATTAGAAAATAAAAGCTACCACCTATTGACTCTGTTTGCATTGGTCCACATAGGTCAGTGTGAACAAGTTCAAGATGTTGTTTGGCTTGATTTGATGACTGTGGAAAACTAGTTCTCTTATGTTTTCCAAGTATGCAAGGCTCACATGGGGGAATTTTCTCTTTAAAGATGGGAAGACCTTTGACCATGAAGTGCTTCTGAAGAATACTTAGACTCTAAAATGGTAGATGTCCAAATCTTGTATGCCAAACCATTGTTTCATTCAGGGTTGATGCACTTTGTGCATATGGTTGACTCAGATTTGCAGTTCTGAGGGTAAGGGGAAACATCCTATTTGGAGTCATATGGATTCCAGAAATTAATTTTATGCTGGGGTTTTTGTCGTATATTTTGCAAAATGCTCCCTCAAAAAGTACCTTATAGCCATTTTCAATGAGTTGTCCTACACTTAGCAAATTATGTTTCAGATCTGGAACATGATAGACATTGTTTATGTCTTTCTTTACATTTTTTTTAGTAAGAATATGAACAATGTCTTTTCCTTGAACTTTGACTAAAGAATCATTTCCAAGTGTAATATCAGATGAGATTGAAGAATCAATGCATGAAAGTAAATATTTGTTACCTGTCATGTGATTGCTGCATCCACTGTCCAGCAACCAGAGATCTTTAGGTTGTTCTTCAGTCTTGTGGCACGAAAGAAACATACCTCCTGAGTTTTCTCCCATGTGATTTGACACATGTGCTCTGCCTGAGAGATGATCTGCTTGCGTCTTCCTGCATTCAGATTCATAATGCCCATACTTTTTGAAGTAATAGCATTGTATGCTTGATTTCTCATTTGATCTTCTCCCTCTGCCTCTTTAAGGCTGAAAACTCTGATTCTAATTTTGTTGTCTGTGTGCTTGGAAGTGTTGATTCGATTGTTGTTGTCTGTGTCCTCCACTGGAATGAGGATTTCTATGACTGCTCCCTCTTCCTTGGTGATCCCTGCCTCGCCCTCTGCCTCTCCCTCTGCTAAAGGAGAATTGCATTTTGAAAGCATTGGCGATTGACTCATTTGTGAGATGCAGTCTGGTCTCTTGTGTCACCAAAGAACCAATTAGTTCATCTGTTGAAAAACATGACAGATCCTTGGATTCAAGGATTGTTGTTACAACCATTTCGAATTTCTTTGGTAAACTTCTGAGGATTTTCTCAACAATTCATTGATCAGTGATGGTTTCACCAGTCAGTCTGATCTGGTTTACGATGCCCATGACTTTGGTCATGAACTGATCCACATTTTCGGACTCTGTCATCCTTAGAGTCTCGAATTGCGTCCTCAAGGTCTGCAGTTTAACTATTTTGACCTTGTCATTTCCTTGGTAGGAAGTTTTAAGGATGTCCCAGGCCTATTTTGAAGTACCAGCACCTGTGATTTTTGAAAAAATCGAGTCATCCACAAAATTTTGAATCCAAAATTTATCTTTCTTTTCTCTGTTTCTCTGCGTTGCCTAAGCAATTTTCTGCTGATTAGTCATGGCGGACAGGTCTGCTGGATTTGGTTCCACATATCCATGATCCAACGGATCCCAACACGCTTGTTCTTGCAAGAAGGAACTCATCTGAAGAGACCAGAACTCATAGTTCTTTCCAAGAAGAATCGGACCCTGAGTTGGTCCTAAATTGCTAGACGACGCCATGTTTTTAAAGAAAAAATTTGCAAAAAAAAAAAACAAAAGGAAATTTCGTATTTACTTGTCTCTTTCACTGAAATTAGGTTTGCTGCTTTCTTGTAGGGATGTCGGAACGTTGTGTTTCAAGATTTCGCGAGTGTTGACTTCGCGATTTTTCGCTTCGCGATTCTGACTTCGGGACTTCATTATATGAGTCCTCCGATCTCTTGTCACTCCAACCTTCGATCGCTGAAACGCCGAAGAGGGCTTAACGGCCTTAGATTGGCCCTTTGTCTCCGAACAATGTGACCACACGCCTAAAGGTTAAAGCGTTGTTGGCTTTTCGCGAATCGGAGAATAACGATGCCTTTGTCGTTTCTTTGTCCCTCAAATCGCCGAAATCCGAAGTATCCTGGCGCTTATTCAAATGCCTTTTCGGGATTTCGCATTTCGGGACTTCGGCGGTTTTGCTACGACAATCCTGGGTCCTTCGAACTCCCGGTATGCGAAATGCCGAAATTCCGCCTTTGGACAATTTCAACAGTCCAGATCTTTCTATGATCTGACGGTCCAGATCCTTTCGGGATTTCGGGATTCTGGGTTTCGCGACTTCGTGAACCCTATTAGCGAGCTTTGCTGACTCCTCGATTCCACGATCTCTGATTTACCAAAATGCCGAATTGGCTTGAAGGATCAACGATCCTCGTTGATTTGAGATCAACGACTCAGATTATTTCGGACATTCGCGTATCGGTATTTCGCGACTCTTGAGTTCACGATTTTGGGTTTCGGGACTTCCTATTTCCTGATGTCGAGAACCTCTGGCTTCTCGATCGCCCAATATCTGAAATGTCGATGGCCCTTTGCTTTCGGGACTTTCCCTGAAGGCCTAGATTGTTGCCACGCGTCCCCCTAGGATAGACGGTCCTCATCGTTTCACGATTTCGCGAATTGCGACTCCAAATCCTCTGTGAAGTTGAAACCCCGGTAGTCGAGATGCCGACGATTTCCTCGATCTTCGCCATGTGTCCAAACGAATGGATGGCTGTGATCTTTTCGGGATTTCGGGACTTTCACCGTGGAGTGTCGTGACCTTTCGTCAACAAGACCTCTGATATCCCTAACTCTGAAATGTCGAAATGATGGCACTTGGATCTTCTTCCACTTGTCCTCTGAGATGGACGACTCACAATCCTCTCAGGATTTCGCGATTTGCGATGTCGGGATTTCGCATATTGGGGTTTTGGAGAGCAGCGTCCTTCACTCGTCCAACTCCCAATCCTCGATTTTGCGATTGGATCAAATCGATGGCTCACGATCTATCTCAATCCAACAGTCCAGAATAACTCCTGATTTCGCGATTCACGAATTCTCATGACAGTCTTCTGACCTTTACACCTTGCGAGTCAGCGAAATGTCGAGATCTCGCCACGTGTCTCTTGATGGATGGTCCAGATGATTTCGTGACTTCGCAAGTCGAATTTCTCCTGTGTGCTCCAGAGGACTAAACCTCGTGCACTTTCTCGTTGATCCAACGACTGTCGGTCCTCTGCGCAAGATCTAACGGTTGAAATTCTTTTGTCTTTTCCACACTTTCTTTGTCCCTTCTGAACTGGATTTCTGCCTCGGATCTGTTCGCAGGATCAATCTTACGTCCACGATGGTTGTTCTTTGAACATGAGATGAGTTCTTTACTGCCTTTGAAGGAATTTTCTCCCGCGGAAGAAGAATTCGTGAATCTTTCAAAGATTTGAAAAAATTTCACAAGTTCTTTATTCTCTGCTACAATCTTTGACAGATTTGAGCGATTTTCGAAATTCTTTAAACGCTTCTTCTTTCTGCAACTATCTTTCATGAATTTGAACAAATGCTTTGAATTCTTCAAGAGTTCCCGCCTCCTGTAGCTCTTCTTCGTGAATCTTTGATGATTCTTTGAAAATTGAACAAGAATCTTTACTATTTCTTCCTTCTCAGTCTATGCTTCCTTCTCGTGTTTATGCTCCTTGAAACTTTCGAGCGTAGTATGCTCTGCGACCTCGCGTGATCTTCTTACGTTGATCTTTTGAGCGTATGATGGTCTGTTTCCTCATGGAAGTTTCCTGCGAGGATCTTTCGAGAGTATGATGGATAGCTCTCCAAGCCTTGTGAAAAGTCTGTGCTGAATGCTCTCAAGATCTGTGTAAGCTTTGCATTGTTTGAGGATCGTGTTGCTCTCCAGCCTGTGTGAAGAGGCTTACTACTGTAGCTCTAATACCATGATAAATTGTGAAGCAAGAAATGCAGAGAGAAAGAATAGAACAGAAAACAGTATCTTAGAATATAAGAAGAAGAGTACAAAACGAGTACATGAAGAAGTAAGTACTATGCAAAGGGAAATAGTTGAGCTAAATAGGCTAAAGAAAAACAAGAATAGAAAGTACAACTAGCTAGGACAGCTGGTAGTGTACAATCAGTCTGTTTAGGTTACTTTATATTTAACATCCTGCAACAGGAAGGAAGGCAGTTTCAAGCCAACTATCCCAAACCTCTTCGAAATGTCATTGAAAAATTTGGTTTACTTTCGGTGCACGGAGATCTCCAGAAGAAGCTCCATGGGACGGCTGTAAATTTGTTGAGGTTTGAGAAGCTAAGCGTGGATTTCATGGAGGACATACAGAACCTTCTGCACATCACCTTGGCCAAATGGCAAGCCAAGAGGGATATCCATCTTCAAGAGGAGTGCCATCAGGTCAGCAACATCACCCAAACAGCCAAACATTCAATATTAATGAGTTTTGGTAATTTTTTAGATTTATTTGTTTATATAATTGTATAGAACTATGCTATTTTCCTTTTAGCATAAAAGTTTGGTTTAAGGAATTATCCTTATGTTATGTTGGATATTTAACTTTTTTCATACTATTTGGAAAACATCCTTTAAAACAAGAATCTAACAGAGATTGAAAACACAAACCCACCCATTGATACTTATATTTTTATTATAGTGATGGATTATTTTCAGTTTAGATTGTATTATTTTCTCATGTGATATATATTATAGCTTGTTCTGAATTTGATGGCAAAACAATTGTTGGGCTTATCGCCTTCCAAGGAGACGGAAGAGATTTGTGAGGCGTTTGGCCATGTCTCTGATGCTCTCCTCTCCATTCCCATCAGATTCTCGGGTACCGCGTATGCTAGAGGATTTAAGGTGCACAAAAGCCTCATTAATTTTTCCTTTTATTTTATTTTATTGATTATTCATTTGATTTGTTCTTATGGGATGAGTAATAGCTAGTTCTGCTGCAGGCCAGGGAGTTTCTAATAAAAAAGATTTACTAGGGTATAGAGGACAGAAGGAAGCATACACAAGTTGTCTGTAACGACTTGTTAACAAAACTTTTGAAGGAAGACTCGCTTTCAGAAGAAGTTATAGAAGATTTTATACTATTCCTGCTCTTTGCTGGTCACGAGACCTCGTCCAGATCCATGTCATTCTCTATCAAATTTCTCACTTGGGATTATTACCAGTCAATCAAATTCACCCAATGTGTATGTAATTAACTGCGGGTTGATAACTGCTCAATTTGCTTTTTCTTAATGCAAATTTTTCAAATTTATAGTTAATTTAAACATTTTATTTTATTTTTAATTTATGTTAGAGTGTGAGTAACATAAATAGACAAAGTCTCTGCATTTTTTTTTAGGTTTTTTTATCGTAAGTGCATTTTTTTAAGGCAATATAAAAAACCTAAAAGCAAATTTCTATGATTAAAATTCATATTAATTAGGTAAAATAAAATAATTGTATACAAAATTTTTATCTCATTTAAAATATAAAAGAGTAATTTTAAATTCATATTAATTAGGTAAAATAATTGTGGACAAAAAATTTATCCCATTTAAAATATAAAAGAAAATATTTTTTTCCAAATTATAAAATTAATGAAAAACTCTTAAAACAATTACAATATTTAGGAAATTAAACTAAAACCTAGAAAATAACAATCATTTCTCTCAAAATTTAAAATGATTTTAACCACTGATACTGATTTAAAAGGTTACACTTGAAGATAGTTAACATATAATTTCCTATAATTAACATAAAATAATTTGTCAAAAAATAGTTAACATAAAATTTACATAAAATTGTTTGGCAGAAGATAGTTACCATAAAATTTCCTATAATTTTTCATAAAATTTCCTTGAGTAAATCTCAAAAGGTATAATTCTAGTGCTTTGAAATCCAAAAGGACACAAGTACTAGGATTAAAAAGTAATTTGGCGGATTTGTTTGGAAATGTAATTTGGATTAAAAAGTTTTAGAGGTTATGTAGAGAGTGTTATAATTATTATAATTATTGAAATTTTTATAAATAAAATAATAATTAATCAAATATTATAATTTAAAATTTATAAAATTTTAATGTAAATACAAGATTAAAAGTTTTGTTTTTGTATTTTTTAATTTTTTTATTATTGTTTAATAATCTTTATTGAAATTATAATTTTGAATTGCTGAAATTGTTATAAATAAAAGGTTTAATATCATATATTTTTTATCTTCTTTTTTTAGTCATTATTAGAATTCATTTAAATAATCTTTATTGAAATTGTAATTTTGAATTCAAAAAATTGTTGGATATCAATGTAAAAATTGATTTAGCCCCTTCAAATACCATATGTAACTAGATAAAGTGTGGAATTATATTTGATCAAAGTTAAACTTTGTCTTAACCATAAATTATGTTTTGTTAAAAGATCTTAAACCATCATATCTATTTTTGAATCTATTTTTCATGACCAAGCCAATATAGTTCATCAACAAAATAAACTGTGAAGAAAATATGTTTAATGTTCATTAACATAATTAAAAGCCATTTGTTTGAAATTTGTTTTAATGTTGGTTTTCATTTTGTTATAGTTTGTTTAGTTGTAATTAGATTACTTTAATTAAATTAAAATAGTTTGTAATTATTATACTTAGTTTAATCAAGTTAGAATTAATTTATTTATTTAGTAAGCTACAATTGATTAGTTTAATTATCAAGGAAAAATTAATTGATCAATAAAGTTAGTTCAATAAAATTATTTTATTAAAATATTTAAATCTAAAACTTAATTTTAGTTTTGAATTAATTCAAGTGTTGTTTTTCAACTTTATTATTTATTAGTTTATTGTTTCATGAGCTCCACACTGAAAGAATGTAACACACTCAAACCCCTAATCGTCACTTAGGCTGGTGGGGCATTGATTTCCCTTTTCCCCTCTCTATCTCCCCCTCTTTATATAGGGAGATTGACAAGGGGCAGAGTGATATAGGGGGTTTGATGGGGCATTGATTTCCCTTTTCCCCTCTCTATCTCCCCCTCTTTATAGAGAGAGATTGACAGGGGGGAGAGTGATATAGGGGGTTAGAGAGTGCAGGATAGAGGGGTAGATGAGAGAGAGAGAGATAGAG
>ML780153.1:225550-246014 GCA_009831015.1 Picea engelmannii | reverse complement strand
TAAGAGAAGGGAAGAGAGGGAAGAGAGATGGGGGGAGAGAGAGAGAGGAAGATAAAGGGAGTGAGGGATATGGGGGAAGAGGGGGAGGGAGAGAGAGGGGGGGGAGAATGGGTTAGAGAGAGAGATTTTGTATTAACAGGAACACATATGCGTTCCTGTTCCTAATAACGTGTGTTTTCTTTAGGAACGCGTATGAATTCATAAAGAGTGTGCGCGTTATTTTAATTTCAATTTTTTAGGAACACATGTGTGTTCCTAAACATGTGTTTCACAAGAATGCATGCACGTTAATAAATAATCCATGTTGGCAAGTGTATGTGGTTTTTTGGTGACTACCAAGAATGTAGGAATAAGAACACGTGCATGTTTCTAGGAATGCACACGTGTTCATGCATGCACATGTTCCTTCACACCCCGTTGTCGCTTTTTTTTCCATGAACATCATGCACTCACCCCATGGATAATAAACTAGAAAAACATCTCAATATTTCCCTTAATATATTGAGAAGTAAACTACCTTTGTCTTTATTTCTTCATGCCCATGTCAAAGGGGAACTTTCCCATTCCTTTATCGCTTCCTTTGGTGAGTCCGGTATTGATTCTTGAAATGGCCTTGCTCCCTAGAGTTGTCTTTGTAGGATGGAAGTAGGGATTCACAAAGGGATTCTTACTAATATGAATACTTTATTTGGTGCTAGAAATAGATTATCTCGTTGATTAATAAATGAAATCCATTGATTTAGTAAATGTGTCAGTGAGAAAGTCCCTAGATATGAGAGAGAATCCCACAATGCCCTTACCATTTTCATTTGAATAAGCACACTGCTCATTTTGGTAATTGTATCATATTGGTAAGAAGGTTGAAGAGCCCAAATTTAATTTGAAAGGAAAGGTAGGCGCACCACTAGGTATTTCCAATACAATTCGATATCCTCTAGGAACTAATCCTATTCTAGGCGTCAATCTTGATCTTGAAGAATTGAATTAAAGCATTGCTCTTAGTCCTGAATAAACATGTTATGCAGTGAAGCCAACTAGAGTGTAAGCAACACCATTACAAAAAGTAGGATAAACACCTATTTAAGAAACTTGACACAGTTCCATCTTATATTCTTTATACGAGGCCATGACACTTACATCTTTATGTTTCCCTCCTTTCCTTATGTATTTAATGTTCTCTAATATGTAATTTAATGGGATTCCACTTTTCTTCGATATTCATGTGGTCTTCCTCTTACATTTCAACTCAAGTTCTAGTTTAACTTAAACAAGATCCAATACTACAAGTTCTTTAAGAAGATTATACACACATGCTTATTGAACTAAGTATAGATATAGGAACACAAACCACTACTAGAACATCATTTCTTGGAAGTATAGGTAATGGCATAACAAGCATATTGAAGCTTAAATACCAACTATCATCTCACCATTAATCATGTTGATTTATTATGCAAATTATTTCTAAACACAATGTACCACTATGAAAAGATGTCAAGATTCCTTTGTAATAGGATTATGATCACGACACCCCCGATCTAGTGCTTGAAGCCAACATCACACATGCAAGTCAATAACATAATATTTCTCAAGTCGAATTGTAGACAAAGTAAAAAGTAGAAAAAATTACATCGTTATGGTGCAAATTAATACACCGGTTCCATTACTATATGTCCCCGTAGGAACATAACAAGGGTAAAAAATTAGAGTTGGTAATAAAAAATGATCAAAAATAAGTACAAGGATTACTGATAATCAAGAGGGTTAACCTTTTCTATGTGGCTTTCTCGAAAATATTATTGTTGCAAAGCCTAGCTTGTCAAATGTTGAATCATCGAGAGGAGATGAATAAGATTGGAGTTTCACTGTGAGAATATTCTTTGCCCACCAATTTTAGTTGGAGGGCCTAGTCGAATGCATGGAGATTCAAACCCCCAAATGGAACTTGGGGGGGGGGATGTGACCTTGCGCAAATGTCTAGTTTATCCTCAACATTTTTATAACACAAAAGACCAAAGTGGTATCAAACAATTAGAAGACCAGAAAGAGAAGAGTGACACCAAAAAACAAGTGGACTAAAGAAATGGTGGACAAAATGCATGGAGGAGGGTCAAACCGCTAAATTTAGAGGAGGGAAAACAAATGGCATCTTAGCTGACTCAAATGATAAAATGGATGAATGAATGGAGGGCCAATTCTCATCAATGTTGAATGGTGGATTCATCGTGATATTAATGAATAACCATTCACTAATCATCATGCACATACAAGCCACAGCTTAGGAGAGCATGATCATGCGTCATGTTAGAGGGCCCAACTTTCTGTTTCTTGTCACTAGAAGATGGTAGATGGTGGAGCCTCACAATCAATGATCAATGTTAAACCCTTCTTATCCCTTCCAAGGGCTTCAAACATGTTCTGGAAGGGTAATTCAAAAAACACCCTTAAAAAATGTAATTTTTAAAATCACTTGGCATTTATGAAGGACAACAAATATCATAAAATGTCAAAAGAAGGGCCAATGTTTCAATAACCCATAAATTTCCTCACCTCCATTGCTTGGTTGGAAATTGAGCATTGGTTCATCACACAATGCTTTCCTTTGGCATCTAAAGACCAAAATCGTGTCTATTCTAATTGGATCTCATATATTACCTAATATAGTATATTCTTCCATGATGTATCATTCCACAACATTGAATCCATGACATAGCTCACACTTAAATAAATATCCTACCATCTTATTGGTGTATACACTATTTTATGTTTCACTTAATAAAAGCTTCCAAAAGAATCTTAGACACCTTGTCTTTGTAAATCCCCACTTGATTTCATGTGTTATGAGCATTGTTTATTTTTGTCAATATGAGTATTGTCATCGCATTTACTTTACATACTTCATATTTTTGAATCCCACACTCACTATAATGCCATTTTCTTTATTATCTTTTCCTTTGACACTTTCCATAATGTCATTTCCTTCGTTATCTTTTCCTCCACTCTTGGCTCTATAAAAATCCAAAACAATTAGTCATAGGTTATTGATGTAAATTGTAATAACATTGGTAGCTTACTAGTAATATTAATTACAAAAGAGTTTTTAAATGCCAATTTTGAGAAACAAACAATAGACATGGAAAAAACCTAGGGAAATCAAGTCATCTATATTTTTTATGCTCACATATTCCATCTCAGTAATAGTATTGAACATGTTGATCCATAGTTATTTTGTTGTATTCATAATGCTATGTGTTTGCATATTAAAATTCATGACATGGTTATATAATTGGTATCTAATATGATTATTATTTCATCACATATGTGGGCCTCTCAACCACTTAGTATGTAATTCATCACATCCCCCACTAAAACAATTGATAATGGGAACAAAACATATAACTAAGAATTGAATGTAAATCTCTCAAGAATCCAACAATCTTGTACACGTTTGGTCAAGCTCATCATAAATATAAATGCAACGTTTTTCTTTGTTTCACATAAAACTATTTAATGATTATGTTTGAGGTTACAAAATCTATTAAGCTTGGTGTAATTTTCTAACTTGTATGTTTTTTATTAAGTTTAGATATGTACTTGCATAAAATGAACCTTGTCAGCATTACAAAACCTCAATGAGATTACAACAATGAGAATTGTGATTTTGATCATTTAATTTATAACATTATCAAATTCTCACTCCCTTGTTTTCCAAAATGACCATTCCCCTTTTTATCTATCATACTTTTGATACTTCGTAAATATTTTGAAACTGCCCTATAGTTCCATTTCCTAAACCAAAGATAAACCCAATCCACAAAAGTTCAACTTAGCTATCGCACTAGAGAGGTATTTTAACATGGAGAACATTTCGTCCCAGGCCCTCCATAGTCTTGAGCTAACAAATTTAATTCAAAGCACACTTACAGAATGCAAAAGACAAAAAAATAGGAAATCTGAAACAAACTACTTTCCAGTTAATGCTTGGTTTGATGAGGAATGAAAAACAACAAAGAAAACTTTGAAAGAGTCAAGCTAGAAAGAAACAAACATAAAATCCTACAAGCAAATTGTAAGAAAGAAAAAAAATGATTTCATGATTTGAAGGAGGGAGGAACTAATCTTGTTGGGGAAAAATAACCCCAAGTTATTTTGGAAGGAACTTCAAATGAGAAAGAAACAAACTGAAAATAATATCACATCTTATCAATGGTTTGAGTATGCAAAGCAAATTTATGAGCAAGATCCTAAGGTTGACCCCCTTCCCTTGGTCAACACTACTACTAATATCTTCACTGTGCAAGAGATTGAGGTGGGTATCAAAAAGTTGGGTGCTGGAAAAGCAAAAGATTTAGTTGAAATCCAACCAGAATACCTAAAATGGGGTTCAAAAACTCTTGCACCTCACATTATGAAAATTTTCAACAACATCATTCAGTAGGGAATCCCTACATATTGGGCAACGAGCCTAGCAATACCGCTTTTCAAGAGTGGGGATGTCAACAATCCCTCCAACTATAGGACCATAATGATAAACCCCTTGTTTGCAAAGTTATTAAGAAGTATGCTAGAAAATAGAATCAACAAGTGGGCGGAAGAAGGAGATAAGCGCACCAAAGGGAAAGTAGGTTTCAGACCTAAACACTCAACGATTGATCACGGTATAACTCTAAGGCACATCATTGAAAAACTGTGGGAGATAAAAGAGGAATCCTTTTGTTTCTTTGTTGATTTCAAAAAATCATTCGACATGGTCCCTAGAGATAAGATTTGGCATAGAATGGAGGAACTTGGGGTTCCTATGCATCTAAGAGTAGATGTCCATAGGTTATATGAGGAGGTTAAAGTCAAAATCAGAACATCAACTAGTATCTTCGAAATTTTTAGGAGTGATGTCGGGGTCAAGTGAGGGTGCCCATTGTTCCCTACCCTTTTTGGTTTATATATAGACAAACTTAAACAACGGTTAAACTTTCAGGAGGTTCATGGTGCTCTTTTGGGCGAGTTTGTGATAAGGCTTCTTTTGTATGCAGAGGACCTTATTCTGATTGCTAAATCTACTCTTGGGATGCAAGAACACTTAATTTCCCTTGAGCACTTTTGTAGTACAGTGGGGATGCAAGAACACTTAATTTCCCTTGAGCACTTTTGTAGTACAGTGGGGATGCAAGTCAATACTAGCAAGAAGAAAGTGGTAGTTTTCTCTAGCAAAAGAAAACATAATCAAGGAGCACAATGATATATGAAGGTTTATCTAACATGGACTACGTTGAACTAGAGATCATCCATCTCAAGGAGCACAATGATATATGAAGGTTTAATGTTTTGTAGCCTTCATTAAAGTAGCTATAGGTGAATCCATGAACTAAAGTCACACTCTCTGGAAAGGTAGGAACATGAAAAATGGGATCAAACCCTCAATCAAGGTAATTTTCAAGCACTCAATTGAGCTCCTAAGACCTCAATCGAGTGTTTAAATCAACCCCCAGTCAAGGTGTTTTTTTGGATCCAACACACCCTTAATCGAGGTGTTGATGAGGGTTAATTAAAACCTTAATATTTGAGGTCATACCTCAATCAAACATGAATATATTGATTGATATTTCAACCTCGATCAAGGTCAAAAACTCAATTGAGATCCTTAATTTTTATTAAAAGAAGTTAAAGAGGCCAAAAAGGCCTTATTTCATTTGCATAGTTACAAATTCTATAGATTTCCTCAATCTAGCATTTGAGAGAATTTGAGACTGTTTGAGATCACCACATCCAAAGCTCAATCCAGTGTTTACTTTAGCCATGTTTTCTACATGATGGCATTTGAATAGAGAGATAGGTGGTTTCTTCATCAGGAAGAATTGTGTAGTGATTTGGCAACTCAAATGCAGGAGACACAGTTGTGCGGTGATAGATCTTGTCTGTTTTGTTTTTTATTTCTATCCCCAAAGGTTAGGTAGTCAAGGTTTCTATAGACAAGAATTTTCCATGTGCTATAGCTCTCTGATATACGTGGGGGGTCCAACAATAGTACTCGGTCCAATATCTCAGGGCACCAGCTAAGGAGGCTAGATCGTTCCCTTAGCCGTACTACTCGACTATGTACTAGAGAGTCTCTTCCCGATTTTTGTTCTCGGTGGCACTATAGCAGTCAAGCGACCAATCGGTTTATCTAAAGAGGGTTTCAGGAAATCTAGGACGATCTGTATATAGGTGTTGTCTGATGCGCTACCACTTGAAGGGGTACCAATAGGGGTTACACGGGTGGCCAACAAATGTGCGCTTAAGTACCACTTTTATTTCCCACATGTATGAATCCTCGACCATGGGTTTATGCACATAATGACAGATCTTTGTAGCTTAAAGACATTGGAATACATCTCTACCCTGAAAAAAAATTAACCCACAATTTTCTGCCGAGGAAAGTGATCTGATACCACTTGTAATATTCCAGATATAAAAAGTATGCAGAACAAAAATGAAATTCTAGAAATGGCAGATGAACAACAATATATCCAGAACAACACCACAATAATACCCAAATGATACCAGAATAACACCAGAAAGAGCACTTTGATTACTAAGAGAAATGTTCACTTGCCTCTTCGAGGGGGCAACCTCCAGCAGAGCAGAGCTCTATTACAATAATATCCAAGACAAAAGTTCTCATACCCTCAACTCTTATTTCTGTATATGGGCATTTTGGCTTCCATATATGCGCATTTACGGAAGGAAAAAATGTGCATATACGGAAGCCAAAATGCACATATACGGAAGAGAGATTCCGTATATGTGCATTTTGGCTTCTGTATATGCACATTTAAGGAAGCCAAAATATGCATATATAGAAGCTCTATATATGGAAGAGAGCTTCTGTATATGCGCATTTATGGAAGGAAATAATGCGCATATACGGAAGCCAAAATGCACATTTACGGAAGCTATCTTCCGTATATGCGCATTCTATCTTTCGTATATGTGCATTTTGGCTTCCATAAATGCGCATATACAAAAGTCAAAATGCGCATATACAGAAGCTCTATATACGGAAGAAAGCTTCCGTATATGCGCATTTTACCTTCCGTAAATGACCATATACGGAAGGCAAAATGTACATATACGAAAGAGAGCTTCCATAAATGTGTAATTTTATTTTTCATAAATGAGCATTTTTTCCTTCCGTAAATGTGCATATACAGAAGCTCTCTTCCGTATATGCGCATTTTGGCTTCCGTATATGCACATTTTTTCCTTCTGTAAATGTGCATATATGGAAGCTCTCTTCCATATATGCGCATTTTATCTTACATATATGTGCATCTACGGAAGCCATAATGCGCATATACGGAATCTCTCTTTCGTATATGCGCATTTTGGCTTCCGTAAATGTGCATATACAGAAGCCAAAATGCACATATACAGAAGCTCTCTTTCGTATATGTGCATTTTGGCTTCTGTATATGCACATTTTTTCCTTCCGTAAATCCACATATACGGAAGCCAAAATGCACATATACGAAAGAGAGATTTCGTATATGCACATTTTGGCTTCCGTATATGCGCGTTTATGGAAGCTAAAATGCGCATATATGGAAGCCAAAATGCGCATAAACGGAAGATATATTTCGTATATGCACATTTTGGCTTCCATATATTCGTGTTTATGGAAGCCAAAATGTGCATATATGAAAGCTATTTATGGAAGAAAAAATGCGCATATACATAAGCCAAAATGCACTTCAACCTCTTCTTGCATGAGTGTTCTCTCTGTGTATCTCTTGTGTCTCTCTCTCCTGTTTTCTCGTGTGATCCCATTGTTTTATTCTGCACAATGGTATCACATGAGAGATACACTCATGCAAAAAGAGGTTGATGCGCAGAAGAGAATGGGCAAGTGGTGAATGGTTCTGGTAGCAGCAAAAATATTGGGAGAGTTGGTGAGTTGCAGACTCACAGATAGATGGTGCGATGAACTGAGGAGTTCAGTCGCACAAATCTGAGAAAGAGGAGAAATTAGAAATATTTCCTTGAATAAAATATGAATCTTGTCCAAATTATTGATGATCACCTTGAAACAGAGAAGACTCCGATCCCAGCCAGAGAAAATCGGGGAAACTACAACTTGGTTCTAACTAGACAGAAACCAACACCGGTAAGGGGAGGCCACCAAGGGGTTGTATAGTAGAAAAGGGGATACTTTCTACAGAGGAAATCCAGTTGGAGAGATACCTGATAAACCCGTGGAATCCTTGATCTCAATCTGAAGGGGGAAACTTCTGCAATTGTCGAAGGAGGAAGAAGAGTAACCTTCTTGGATCATCTTGAGTTGGAAACTAGCTAAATCATTCCCTTGTGATATCATGGCCTAGAACGGGGAAGGGGTGGGTGTATTGTAGGAAGTCAATATGTAGTATGGCTTAAGGTTGGGAGGAAAGGCTTCCTCTGTTAGTCAGTTGGTTGTTGACATTTTCCTTGAACAAATAAGTGTCTAACCTGACTAGTTTGAAGTGTGACAAT
Organism: Picea engelmannii; assembly: GCA_009831015.1. Classification (NCBI taxonomy): domain Eukaryota; kingdom Viridiplantae; phylum Streptophyta; class Pinopsida; order Pinales; family Pinaceae; genus Picea; species Picea engelmannii. The sequence continues at coordinate 237,506 of ML780153.1, read as the reverse complement.
GATGTAAATGTGGGTTTTTGGCTTAATGGGAAAATATGAATGCATGTAAATGATGAATTGAAATCATGAGTAAAATGGAATATGATTGTGTGCCTTCACTATTTAAATGTTTTAAATCATGAAGTTGCGTCAAGTCGGGATGTTCTACATCCTTGAAAATATCGAGGCTTAGGAGAAAGTTTGCAATATTTGGACAAAATCTTCATTCGGGAAGGGACAGGGGTACCATGGTATCTGGAAGGTCCTAGTGAGAATTTGAGAGCCTTATTCCCTATAAAGAGTCACATGTCTTAGGTGGAAATCTTGCAGGACATGCAAGCCTTCACCCAAGTACCAGATGAAATGCCTTAGCTTGTTCAAACCTAGATTCCCCAAAGTTCCTAGAATTTTGGTAGAACCTTAGGAAAGACCAGAGGAGGAAGTATGAAAGGTTTAAGACTAGATTCAAACTGTTACCCTAAAGAAAACCTGTGTTTAAGATAGGTGGGTTTGTCGTCGTTGATTCAACAAAGAGAATAGATCTATACCATTGATCGGAGGGTACCACCATTAGAGTGACCCTGTGGGAGATTGTATTTGAAACCTGATGGGAGGGCTCTGAATTGACAATGATTGTCGATCTATCAGATAGTGACTACGGTAAGTTATGAATTGTTGGATCTAGTAACAAGGTCGTCAAAAAAAGGGGTCATCATAGGACCAGAAATAAATTTAATTCAGGAGTCCGACAATAGGGACTTCGAGGACCGTAGATCCTCTAGGAGGTGTTCCATCAAATCCCAGGGGCCAGCCATTATATCTAACAAGAATCGTTCTGAGGAGGAGGATTTGAGATCCTTAGCAAGCAATCGATTATGACCTTGAATGTCACAGTGTCCATCGGATCAGAAGAATGAGCGTCATCTGATCTATCAGAGTATACATGGTCGAAGTAAGTCATTCAGAGTAGTCGTGAAACCATTAACAAAGATGCTCTAATGGGAAGGAACTCCAAGAATGGAGGAGGACTGTTGATTAGTGTGCAGGTGAGATTAGATCTCAACCATAGATTCTATGGGCCCCATTTGTTAGCATGTGGAATAGGCATTCGAGTGGAGAGTAAGGGTCGAGTGGATGGAGACTTTGACGTAATTGCAACCATTGGAACCTTCGGTCCGAGGACCATTGGATTTTGAAGCAGGATCTGTCGGGAGGTCATCAACGAAGAAAGAGATCGACCTAAATGATTGGACATTCCAATAGGAATGATTCTGAACACCCACAAATTGTTGATCTAAGGGAGAGAAGTAATTATGACCCTTCGATTGGGGGCGTTCAGGTACCTGGTCACCTCAGTAACTTAGTGAGAAACATCTCTCGGAATTAATAAGAGTTAACATAGTTTAAATTGTGTAAGAGAAGTCATCACTTAAACAACCGATGAATCCGATAGCATCTCATGAGAGAAGAAAAGGAAAATCAATGCCCCACCAGCCTAAGTGACAATTAGGGGTTCGAGTGTGTTACATTCTTTCACCGTGGATAAATAATAAAGTTGAAAAACAACACTTGAATTAATTCAAAACTAACATTAAGTTTTAGATTTAAATATTTTAATAAAATAATATTATTGAACCAACTTTATTAATCAATTAATTTTTCCTTGATAATTAAACTAATCAATTATAACTTACTAAATAAATTAATTTATTATAACTTGATTAAACTAAATATAATAATTACAAACTATTTTAATTTAATTAAAGTAATCTAATTACAACTAAACAAACTATAACGATAACAAAATGAAAGTCAACATTAAAACAAATTTCAAACGAATAGCTTTTAATTATGTTAATGAACATTAAACATATTGTCTTCACAATTTATTTTGGTGTTGAACTATATTAGTTTGGTTAGGGAAAATAGATTCAAAAATAGATATGATGGTTAAAAAGAACTTTTAACAAAACATATACCCAAAATTTATGGTTAAGACAAAGTTTAACTTTGATCAAATATAATTCCACACTTTATCTAGTTACATATGGTATTTGAAAGGGCTAAATCAATTTTTAAATAAATTACAATTTCAATAAAGATTATTTAATTAAAGTTTAATAATAACTATATATATATATATATATATATATATATATATATATATATATATAACCTTTTATTTATAACAATTTCATCAATTCAAAATTATAATTTCAATAAAGATTATTAAAAATAATAACAAAATTAAAAAATACAAAAACATAAAACTTTTAATCTTATATTTACATTAAAATTTTATATTTTTAAATTATAATATTTAATTAATTATTATTTTATTTATAAAAATTTCAATAATTATAACACTCTCAAAATAACTTCCAAAACTTTTTAATCCAAATTATCTTTCCAAACAAATCAGCAAATATCATGCTTCTTATAAAGAGGTTATGAAACATCAATCCTAGTACTTTCCCCAAACTATTTTATGTCAATTTTATGTTAACTATCTTTTGGTAAACTATTTTTATGTTAATTATAGGAAATTATATGCCAACTATCTTCAAATCGGTGTAACCGTTTAAATCATTAATAATGGTTAAAATCATTTTAAATTTTGAGAGAAATGATTGTTATCTTCTCCATTTTAATTTAATTTCCTAAATACTATAATTACTTTAAGAGTTTTTCATTTACTTTATAATTTGGATAAAAAAATTACTCTTTTATATTTTAAATAAATGAGATAAAATTTTTGTATACAATTATTTTATTTTACCTAATTAATATGAGTTTTAATCATAGAAATTTGCTTTTAGGTTTTTTATATTGCCTAAAAAAATGCACTTGCGATAAAAAGCCTAAAAAAATGCAGAGACTTTGTCTATTTATGTTACTCACACTCTAACATAAATTAAAAATGAAATAAAATGTTTAAATTAACTATAAATTTGAAAAAATTGCATTAAGAAAAAGCAAACTGAGCAGTTATCAACCCGCAGTTAATTACATACACATTGGGTGAATTTGATTGACTGGTAATCATCCCAAGTGAGAAATTTGATAGAGAATGACATGGATCTGGACGAGGTCTCGTGACCAACAAAGAGTAGGAATACTATAAAATCTGCTATAACTTCTTCTGAAAAAGTCTTCCTTCAAGAGTTTTGTTAACAAGTCATTACAGACAACTTGTGTATGCTTCCTTCTATCCTCTATACCCTCGTAAATATTTTTTATCAGAAACTCCCTGCAGCAGCACTAGCTATTACTCATCCCATAAGAACAAATTAAATGAATAATCAATAAAATAAAATAAAATAAAAGGAAAAATTAATGAGGCTTTTGTGCACCTTAAATCCTCTAGCGTATGCGGTACCCGGGAATCTGATGGGAACGAAGAGGAGAGCATCGGAGAAATGGCCAAACACCTCACAAATCTCTTGCGTCTCCATGGAAGGCGATAAGCCCAACAATTGTTTTTCCATCAAATTCAGAACAAGCTATAATATATATCACATGAGAAACAAATTCAATCTAAACTAAAAACAGTCCATCACTATAATAAAAATATAAGTATCAATGGGTGGGTTTGTGTTTTCAATCTCTGTTAGATTCTTGTTTTCAATCTCTAAATTTTTAAAGCTAATTTTAAAGGATGTTTTCCAAATAGTATGAAAAAAGTTAAATATCCAACATAAGGATAATTCCTTCAACCAAACTTTTATGCTAAAAGGAAAATAGCATAGTTCTATACAATTATATAAACAAATAAATCTAGAAAACTACCAAAACTCATTAATATTGAATGTTTGGCTGTTTGGCTGATGTTGTTGACCTGATGGCACTCCTCTTGAAGATGGATATCCCTCTTGGCTTGTCATTTGGCCAAGGTAATGTGCAGAAGGTTCTGTATGTCCTCCATGAAATCCACACTCAGCCTCTCAAACCTCAGCAATTTTACAATCATCCCGTGGAGCTTCTTCTGGAGATCTCCGTGCACCGAAAGTAAACCAAATTTTCCGATGAGATTTCGAAGAGGGTTGGGATAGTTGGCTTGAAACTGCCTGCCTTCGTGTTGCAGGACATGTTTGTTGAATTCTGGATCCACGGACACAACAATCCGAGATCTTCCAAACAAATTTGATCTGAATATCTCTCCATACCTGCTTAATTTGTATTCGCAATCCACAGATAGGTGGAGTTGATCATTGTTGTTAACATTGGAGTGGGAATAAATTTTTGAAGATGAAAAATTTCTTTAAATCCAGATGCGTATTGAAATGACTATTTCTTTTTAATTGAAAATTTTAACCAACAAAATTTTCCCAAACAAAATGGAAAAATTTAACCAATAAAATTTTCCCACATTCACTCTGAGAAAAATAGCATTGATCTATGGAGTGTGAGTAAATGTGAAAATTAACATTAGCTTCGCTCTCCCTCTTAAATGTACTGGTGTGGCTGATCAGTGGAATTAATGCCTCTAAAGAAGCTGATGGTTTCTCCAATCAATGGTCACCCTGTAGAACCGGGCGACAACTTGTAGCCTCAACCTCTACTTTTCGCCCTCCACACTAATTTGTAGAGTTGAAGTAGTAAAAACCGGAGCACGAAACAGACCAAGCCCACTAGCCATGAATATGGAAGCGTTTCCGCCATGATTGCTATTCCAATGCTTTCTCCCCAGCACAACCACCCCCTGGGGGAATTGTTTTCGCCAATTTGCACATTCAAAATTTGAATGTAGTTAGAGCGCGCTCGTCCATCCATTCACCAACCTGATGAATTTGGTTATAGTGCGGTCGTCAGTGCAGTGACATGATGGAAGCATGGTGGATAGATCATGCCATTCCATGCCAGATCATATATTTAATGGAGCGACGGAGTGGAGCGCTAGGCAGCGGAGGGGCGGAACGGAGCGCTGGGCGGGGAAGGGGTATGGGGTCAACTGGGCGTTCTACCTTTTGGAGCCCGCTGCCCTAGACGTCCCATCGGACTCCAAAAGGTAGCGTAGTTAGCTTACTACGTTAATAATTGTTAGATGAAATTAGGTTCCATTCGCAGCATGGGTAGCTCAGCAAGTAAAACAAATTAACCCAAGCTGAGCTTCAGACTGGGGCTGGTTAATTGCAAAGTTTTCTCAGAAACGGATTGGTATAACCGGTGGCTCTCCTTAGGAGGAAAATACATTCTCATCAAATCTATCCTGGAAGGACAACCGGTCTTCTGGATGTCTCTGGAATCTTTGCCTCGCTTTATCCTCAATAAGATTCGTAAACTAATTTTTCGTTATTTATGGAATGGTCGGTCAGACTCTTGTGAGTATCATCTTTACAGGTGGGATCTTCTCGCCAGACCAAAAAAAAACGGGGGTGGGGGTTCCGTAACCTCTATCATTTCAATTTATCACTTAATGCTGAAACTCTTTGGAGACTTCTAACGCATCAAAGCGTCTGGCATCAGATTGTCATGGAAAAATATTTAAAAGCTTCTTCTTTTGTAAATTGGCTCAGACAGCCTCAACACAATCGGCGTGCAGTCTCGAGGCTGTGGTCAAGTCTCCTCAGATCGCTGCCGGTTATTCTTCATTGGCTCTGTTGGAGGCCAGGGGATGGGCGTCTTATTGCTATAGGTAGAGACGTGATTCTTGGCATGGGGGATCGAGCTAGGCTCAGTGACGAACTTGTGTAGTTTTTAAACGACAACCATATCATTACTTTAGCCCAAGCCTCAACCTTTGTAAATCTGATTACCTTGACAGAGGTTTGAAAAACCAGTGCTGATCTGAATTTAACAGGTCCTCGCGCGGTGGAGTGGAGTACTTTCATTGCTGACTTGAATAAATCGGGTGTAATTCTGAGGGGGGACCAAGACGATTTGTTTCTTTGGTCTAGAGGGGACGGTTCAGGGGTGCTATCTGTTAAAAACTGCTATGATGCGCACATTTCCACTTTCAACTTTCCTATCAGCCAAGGTTGGAAAGCAAGTTTGTGGAAGCTGAAAGTTCAACTGAAGATTATTCTCTTCTTCTAGCTGGCAGTGGAGAACAGGTTACTCACATGGGACAACATACAATCAAAAGGTTGGATCGGTCCAGGCTATTGTCTTTTGTGCAAGAATCACGATAAAGATATTCCTCGTCTCTTTATTCATTGCCCATTTTCCAAGGAGGTTTGGTCCCATTGTTTGCACATGCTAAATTTGAGATCACAGTGGTATGGAAATACTCTTAGTGAGTGTATGGACGAGTGGAACAGAAGGCCTGAAAATTTAAAAAAACTATCTTTGTTGGTTTGTTGGCACCTTTGGCTGGTTTGTAACAGAATCCTCTTTGAAAGAAAAAACCTATCAGTAAGGATGACTACTCACATGGTCTTGGAAATGTCTAAGTGAATGAAAAAGAGCAGAATTTAAAAATATGGTTGTCTAATGGCCTTTTTTGATGGAGCGTCGGAGGCAGGTGACACAAATTGTGGGGCAGGTGGTGTTATTATGAAGAAATATAGATGGTTTTTAAATTGTGCGGAGGGAACAAATACCAAAGCGGAGTTGATGGGAGCATGGGATGCTCTTTTTATTTCCAAACACTTAGATATCAGTGATATCCAGTTATTCGGTGATTCAAAAGTAATAATTGACTGGTTAAAAAAAAAGAAGCAAACCTCCGGGCCATAAATATTGAAGGATGGAAAAGTAAAATTACTGATTTGGTCGCCACCTTGAGGATTATTAACTTTCAACACATTTACAGAGAGAAAAATATGGAGGCAAATCTTTTATCTAAGAAAGCTATGACGACAGTGAGCGAAAGACTTTTCTATCATTCCCGGGACAAAGTTGTTGCTGGAAATATCCAACATTTTGATATTTTCTAACTGCATCTGTTGAGTAGGGTTTCTCTGTATTCTTTAGAACAGGATTGTGATATTTAATGCTTTGGAGGAGCCTTGTTATTCTATTTTGATTATGTTGGCCTATGTTTGGAGGACCTGTCTCATCCCTCTTGTAGAGAGTTTGGCAGATTTTTTGCCCATTGGAACCGACATTATTGATGAGGTTTGTATGAAAAATTATATTATTAATATAATTAGTGTGAATTTTCTGCGAGAAAAAAGTAAAACAAATTAACAAGAAATCCATGGTTGATAACTTACGCCACACAAATATGAAGTGTACCTGCCTAAACATAGATAAGGAAATTCCATTGTTAAGGTACTCAACACATGTATTAATGGAAACATATACATTATTCATTGTAAAAGTACCTTCATGAAATACCATCATTAAGACCATCATTAGCTTGCTCCCATCCTACTAATAAATACTAGACATTTATATTTACAAAGTAGTGTGCTAGTTGTATATTTTTATCCCCAACATTTGTTAATAGTTTATATTAGTAGTCCATAACAAATTCACTTAATACACATCAAAATTGATAGTATATCACTTACTATAACAAATGGCATCAAACTAGTTTTTCATGGTTTTTTCCAAAATAGATTCGTCAATTTCCATTTTTTCTAAAAACAATTTGCCCAAATTCCATAGAATAAATTTATTTTACATTAAAAATTGCCAAAATTTTATAGAAACTATATAAAGTTCTTAGAAATTTGAATATTTTTACAAAACTATAGCCAAACATTTTACATTTTGTGTATTAAGGACTAGTAAGATTAGCCCACGTTTCTACATTTTAATATAAATTTTCATCCTTAAAATTATTAGTGAATGACATAACTAACCATTTTTCTCTTATAACCACATTTCCACATTTTCCTTAAATTGTACTTGTACCCCATTCATCAACATAACCAACCTAATTCATGATCGAAATCATTATAGTGTAAGGACCATTGAGAATGGGTAGACGAGTTTGTTTAAATAAATAAATATGGGTGGGATCCATCATGAGGAAGATCGATAACCTTCCTATATCACTTAACAAAAATATATATCTCATTATTCTTTGATAGAATCTTTAAGGTCTCTATCATCTAATTTGACAACAATATTTTCTTCTTAAGGATTCATGCAACCTTTGAAAAGAGAAGAGAAACTATAAGAATGGGGACTTCGCCATTTGTATCATGTTATTGAGGAGTATGATTTGTCTCTCATGCTCCCATTTGCTTTCAGTGTCATTTGCTTTCAGTGTCATTTGAAGTCTTTTATTTTGATGGTCTTATGTATGTGGTTCGCTATTCTAGCCATACAAAAGCCACTTTCCTCCATATTGGAATATTCCAACATGAGTTAAGAAAATTCGATTCCTTGGGGAGGCTAAAACCTTGAGAACTATAATTAAAACATTGTAAATTTCAGGACAATCTTTCTCTTTCTAATGTGGAGCCAAGATTCTAATGATGTTGGACTTGTAAAAACTCTCCAATATTAATAAAATTATGATTTTTCACAAGTGTTCATATCTTTTTTCATACATCCTATTTTAAATATGTTTATTGTGATTCTTACTTTTATCAAGTTTCTCCCCCATCAAAATGGTAAATGCTTAAGCATTGAAGTGATCCCTTCCTTTCACTATATATGGGAAGAACCTTAATGTATTATAATGTATATTTCCTGTAAATTAATTTCATTTCTAAAAATTCCTTTATATTTTTAGCGTTCATTTCCAATTTTTACAATGGCATGCATGATTATCTCTCAAATCCACATACATAACTCAAAAGAGCATTTTCATAGAATTTGTATTCCAAATTAAAATGTCACACTATCCTAGCCCCCCACATATGTGATTATAATAATGCATTTCACCTCTTAGCACTATAAGGGAGGAAGTCTAACTTTTTGAACGCAAATAAGGAGACTCACCCATAGCTCCTTAGTTGTGTTTGAGTTCTTCTTTGGATTAGATAATATCTTGCAAAAGTCTTAATGTTAAGGTAAAACATTAAAGATTATATCTATATAGTTTATCTAACAATATTAAATATTAAATCTTATTATATTTCTATAACTTCAATTCAATTCCAATTACATCAAATTAAAATAAACATTAATATGAAACTAAAACCTAATGAAATAATATATTATTTATATTTTTTATTTTATTTTTTGTAAGTTAGCATCTTATATTATCTTAAATGTATGAAAATATACATGACAACATAAACCAAAACAAAAAAACTATACTAACAATTACATAAGGTATGTATGTATGCTCAGATTCCATGGTTTGTAGTAGATTCTCAATTCTCATGAGGAGGAACTTGAACATGAGTGTTGTCCGAAGTCGAAGTTGTACGTAGGGGAATGGGAATCCCCAACAGGATTGTGTCCTGAGCGTTGACAATTGGAGTTGGAAGCACATCTTTGAAGAGTTTGAATTGAGCTACCATCCAAGAGAGTCGAAGATGCATCTCATCCAAGTAGAATTTCAAATCCTCCAAGGCTCGACGCATATCAAAAATAAGTTCGAGCATGTGTGCAGTGGGGGCGACGCCAGTAGTGGGTTCCAGGGGCGAAATAGTTGAAGTAGGGAAAGGACTGCGGGGGCATCGGCTGTGTTAGCACTCTGTAATTCCCAGAGGTTGTCAAGGGTAGAAGAAATTGACAGGTGTAACTGATCAAAACCACTTTTGAAATTGGGATCTAGCCCTGCCAGTTTCAGAGAGGGATCTCCCTGTATGATTTAGATTTGTTTAGGTTTTAGGTATTAGGCTAGTTAAGATAGTCTGAGTTTGTTTGTTTGTTTATAAAAGTTGGTTGAAGAAATGCATTAAAATTCCATTGGGCTATGGGGTCTGTATTAAAGATCATAATCAAATGCATATTTTTATGAGGTTCCTTCATAGGGAAAGGCAATAAAATTGTTGGATCTATTAAGATTAAATGAGATGGATAAGACAGAAAAGGTGAGAAAACCAACCAAGCAAAGAAGCAGTTAATAATTTCCTTACTTAATATCATATGAATAACATAGAGACCATTAAAAGACTAGAGACAGAGCATGCAAGATAAATTTTGTTCTATAGACTTACTTTTAATGATTATAATCTGAAAAACATAAGTGATTACAAAGAATGGAAAAACATTTAACAGAGAAAGAGAAACATCACCAACAATTCGACACAAGAATCTTCTAAACTGACATGTTTTATTATTGGTCGATCCTTTTGAAAAGATTACACAAATAGCTCCTTGGTTGCAAAAATCAACCCTCAATACTTTGAAGGAAGAAGTATTTATACAATAGTTTACATATGATCCTGTCATTAATGACTAGGATATTGTGGAAAGAAAATCTAACTAACTAGATTACAAATTACAAAATATTGGGAATGTTGCTAATCTATTTGAATCCTTGGTGTTGATTATGGGGGAAGAAGTTGATGATTCATCACTTTGACTTGACTGTCTGCTTCACGTTGAATCATAAATCCACATCACTTTTACTCAATTAAAGAACACAAGTCATCCCATCTCTTTTGACTGGGGATGGAAACCTTGAGTAACTTTCTTTATATTCCATCCATCTCAGTGTACTTGGAAAAAGTGGGCTTTGTAATAAAAATATATTTTATCTCATGTTGGATGCTCAGGTCCAATTGTAATGTTTCTAAAAATTCCTTTCCAGTAATGCTTCCTTGTATACCTACAAATTTAGAGCCATTCTTTGCCACTATGCTAATCTTCCGCTTGTAATTTGACAGAGTGATGAGCTTTTCATTTATTACTAGCAGTCCAGGGAGTCCCTTCTGTTAGCCTATGGCTTACCTTTACCAATCACTAAGTCTAAATTGTCACCTATATTTGTATTATTCATTTAGTATATTAGTAATATATCCTCAAGTGATGGCTAGTGATTTAGTTAAGATTGCCTAGCCTAGTCATCATTCATGATTTTAGGATCTAGAGAAAATCTCTCTATGAGGTGGCATCACCCATTGTACTATAAATATGTAACATTGATGTGAATACATTGAGTGTTGGCTAGTGAGCCTTTTCCACCATGTTGTTGTTCTTGTTTATGTTTTATCAATTAGTATCAGAGCCATGGTGAAAAGAGGATAAAAGTACCAGATCTCTTATGGTCTTAATAGTTTCCATGGAAGGTGAAATGTAGCGAGAGCCACTTATAGTTCTTAAGGCCCTGGTATTTTTATGATATTTTTTTCATTGGAGGTTACTTGCAGTCAATGGTGCTAAGATGAACATGCAGAAAGAATATCAGTCAAACAAAAGAGGAGCAATAAGACAAGAATAATGAATTCGGTAAATTTTGTCCATGCAATTTTTTTTTCTCCAAATAAATGAAAGAAATTCTGTAAATTAGATTAAGGATTTAATTTTCAATCTGAGATCTACAATTGGAGGTGTATTCGATGAGGTGTTAAAGATATGGTGCGTTCTAGTGCTTCGGTCTAGCACATGTGAAAATCATTGAGCGCAAAAGGCTTGTAGCATTGTTGGCCTTGCTGAATTTCCATTTCATATGGTGCCTATAATCTCCAGATTGGCACTGCAGTTCTTCAGGATATGATTATATGGTTGTGCTTAAACCCACGACTTTGGATTGGCACTGCAATCACTTCGATTATTCGTCCATGCCTTCTTTATGAGCTAAAAAATGTGGAGCCTTGTCTCTGAGATCCGATCAAGCCACATGATCAGTACTCCTATCCAAGAAGCTCAATCTTCCAGAACGACGAAGAATGCACGGGTTATGTATTTCCAAATATAGAGCTTTGTGATCTGAATGCCACCCACAATTTCATGACATTGGACGTTGCTTATTTGTGAGGATTCTTGCCGGTTCAACTTTCTTTGTGAAAGGAAATACACACTGTTGTTGAAATTTGCAAGTGCGGAAACACAAATTACCATAAGACAGACAATACAAATGCAGACACAAAACACAGCGATTTACGTGGTTCACCCAAAGGTTGGGCTACGTCCACCAAGCATAGGTATCGGTCTTCTTATTATTCAGCTAATGGAGATTACA
>ML780153.1:177066-220734 GCA_009831015.1 Picea engelmannii | reverse complement strand
TAATCTCATCCATAGTTTAACTTAGGTGCATTGGTTACAACCAATTCTGATTTGATCTCACCCGTATTCTAATCTGGTTGCATTTGTTTCAACCAATCCTAGTTTATAGGATCTAGAATCCTATCCACGGGTGAGTTGTTGTCACCGTTTCCAACAACTGTGACCTTCATCTTGTTTGGTGGAGCTCTCAGATCTGTATTTTCAAAATGAAACAAAGATAAGATTTGGATCTGTCCGATCGGTTGTGTATCCAGAAAAATGCAAAGATCTATCTAAAGAAATCGACCTCTCCAACTGATTTGCAGTAACTGAATCCGTTAGAGACCGTAAGTACAAAAAAGAGAATGCCTGCATCAGGGTTTTGGACAACTACTTCCATGATCTTTCTGGCCTACTTGAAATTATAAGATCAAGATTATAGAAGCAGCAAATCGTGGTCATATTGATCGCATGCGTGAGATGACTTAGATTTGTCTCCCAAGATATTAGCATGCTCCAAAATCGATTTTCCAAATTGTGGCTGCACTCATTCTATCTGTGGATAGAGATCCACAGAAACATTGCTTGTGCACTTCCTCAAAACAAATCCTACCTGGAGAAAAAGTCTGCAATAAAAAAAAAAGAGACAAATGACTTGAAGATTTCCATGATGATCCTTCTACACGCTGCCACAGCCTACGTTGGCGCTCTCCCAACGAATATACATATCAGCCAGTAAAAAATTTCTAGGAATGTAGAGCTATGGTGGATACGCATAAACAAAGATCAATCCACAACCATCGCCTCTAGAAAGGCTGTAACGTCTCTGTTGCATGTTGGTGCCTGCAAAATCACCCATAGATCCATTTTCTTTGGGTTTTCTGTTTACATAATATGTGAGTTGAATTCTTTTGTTGAAGGATCACTGTGGGAATCGAAGTCCAGATTCACTTATTCAAATGGTTTGCTTCAGTTTTGTTCAGGCGATCTTTTCTGAGGTTTTTCTTGCAAAAACAAGTGTTAAAGCTTCGAAATGTGATCGAACGGTATATTTCTTCAAAAACTTCGGTTCTTAACGTTTTCTGTAGTGTCGAAGATGCAATAATAGTACATCGTCTCTGAAAATTTTCTACAAGGGTAGGGTTTGAATAAATCCCCAAAATCGGCAAAATTTCAACGACAAGCTTCGAAAAATGGCTTGAATTGATCAGCATGACGACTCTAGGCCAGATCCATTAAGAAATAGCCCTTGGCCGCATGCTTTTTGGCAGTGTTTAATGATGGAGGGTTCGAGAAATTTGTCGTCCTAATTGTTTTGAGTCTGGCTGTAGTGAATATCTTCCACATCGACAATAGTCCTCTCTACAAAACAATCAGAGCACCCACTTAAAGCTAGCACTGATGGAGTCACCAAAGTAAAGTTGTTAGTTGATCTGCAGTGTGCATATTGATTCAACACAAAGAATTTAGCAGAATTGGAGTCAAATTTGACACCACAATCGAAGGTTTCAATCCTAACAAAAAGAACGCATGCAACCCTCTTCCTGATCTCCACGTGATCTCCTTCACATTCGACTGGCAACATGATCTTCACCATAATCAATTTTCTCTTCATAATGGCCATCTCCAACACATAAGCGGGTCTTCATTTAATAAATAAAGTGTGTGCATTTGACTTTCATGAACATCACTCATGCAAGTAGAAGTAATTCCTTTAGAAACAAAAGAATTAATTCATAAATTTTTGGTTACACGTGGAGAAGAAGAAAATTTTAAAAATTAAAAAAAAAAGATCCCATTGTTTAAGAGGTTGGATAATTTTATATTTTGGGTAGCATCGATGATTATTATAAAGTAGAATTTATTCCTTATGTAAATTTAAAAAGGACAAAAGGGAATATGCAAACTTTTCAAAAGTAAAGACATTTACACAGGTTATACTTTGTAATAAGGAATGTGTAAAGTTTGCAAACTTTTAAGAGTTGTTTGGCTTGGTGAAAGTTCAATTTTGTAAAAGTTGTTTTTGGTTGGGTTCTTATTGAATTAGGAGTGAGAATGATTGGAATCATTATTTTGTAAAATGATTTTGGAGAAGGGAACCTTGTATATGTTATAAGAAAAGATCAAGTGAAAGGTTAAGGCTTGTAGTTGATATGGGTGCATCATTGTGGTTGCAAAGAGCATATTTTAATAAAATCATTTTTCTTGGTGGTCATTTTTATCCTAGACCTGTCCCGAAATTGAATAAGGGGGTCTAAGGACATTTTTGTTTGTGTGTGATTGTGAATGTGCTAGTGGATGATTTTATCCTTGAAGATGATAATTTTTGTTCAGTCTTTGACAAATTTTATTTGGAAAATAAACACCACACATCATTTAAGTTGTTGATCAAACCAAAATTCAATGTACTCCAAGGGATTTGATTTTATTATCTTTGGCCAAGGATGATATCTTCTCTAGCTTCAATTGAGATTGGATGTTATTCAAAGATACCTCCAACTTCGAGGTAGTCGGTGAAGTGTTTGTTAGAGTGGAGAAAATCATCTCCTATGTTTGTTTGTGCATGTCCATTTGATCCAATGGATGGACCTCCTTCACATCAAACTCAAAGGATGTTTTCTTGTAGTCAGAAGTTGTCTTGGGGTGAGGGACCTGTGCTTTTAGGAATTCCATTTGCATCATTCCCTTCTCTGTGTCAAATGCAGAAAGTAATATATGATGGGTTGTAGATGTCTGCTTCCAAAACTGAGCATATGTGTTGTTATTTATAAGTTCATTCCTCTTCTTGCTCAATTTATATTTGTCAAAAATGATTGATCCTATTGGCTCATGAGAGGACTCAGTTGATAGTGTAGTGTTTGCTTGCTTTTTGGATGAGGATGTGGACGTTATGTGTTGACTACTTGAGAATGTTGAGGAATGTGGTCCCTCCATGACTATGGTGGACGATGTTTCTCCTTCTCTAAGCCTGTCTAATGTGTGGCTAGTTTTAGTCCTCTTCTTATAAACTTGGAAATCTTCAGCTGACACCTCTGTGACTGAAGGTGAAACCTCTTTCCTGGCTCTTTTTTCTGTTTGTACATGGGGAGTGATGGTATGTGAAATGTTGACAGGGGAAGGATGTTCTTCTGTCTCTAGAAATGTATTTTCTTTTCAGTCTGTCTTATTCAAAAAAAATTATATTTCAGGCTTTTGTATGTGAGCATAAGGAGGGTTCTTTTGTTTGAGCCTGGTTTTTTATATAATACCAAACGGTTCATAATTCCATGCGAATATCAAACTGAAGTTCATCTATTTGAAGAGGTTGTTAGCCTCTTCTCCTGCAACTCCGTTGTTTCATATGAAAGAGTCAATTTGGCTCTTGATCCTAAGTTGTTGTTTCTTCTTAAGTGATACAAAGTGGATGTCATCAGAGTTTATCATCTGCCTGATATATTCCAATGCAAAGATCCTGACAGGGAGGTATTTTGGCAGTTTATATGATGGCAGTTCACACCCATATACTCTGATCTCAGCATGGTTTTGGTAAAGATACCAGTCCCCTGTTTTCGCCAAGTCAGATAGATCAAGAATTCTCTGGACCTCCTCATTTATTCTTGGTTCCATTCTGTTGTTGAGCATGCACACCACTAGATGATAAAACTAATCAATGAATTCTTTGAAGCTGAGCTCAGTGGAATTCTTCCTTACTAGTGAGGTCCAAGAAGTTAGTTCTTGACGATCTCCTTCCTGATCTAGTTTTTGGAGAGCACAAGAGAATATGTATTTCTAAAAGAAAAGGAACAGGTACACCAACACCGAGGAGTACCTGAACATTCCTTCTATTGAGAATTTGAAGAGATGTTCATGCATATTGTCAGCCAGATACTGACTGAAATCAAACTAGGTTGTAGATTTCTCTTTTGTGGAGAAAATAGATAGAAAACCCAGAATAGTTTCGTCTACCCATTCATTAGAAAAATATCCTAACAGGCAACAGAGCGTGGAAATGATTTGGTTGGCCCTGACTCAGAAAATGGAAGATGGATAGGGAGAGTTTTTCTTAGGCAACTGTGCATCTTCTGGCAGGAAGATTTCGAAGATTTGGTCTCTTTGAGGGAAAGGGAGTTTTCGATAGAGGTCATTTAGGATTTTGATGGAGAAAGGCTTGGCAAAATCAATTATGGGGATCTGTAACATCTGGTTTATTGACTCAGGGGTAATGGTGAACAGAGTTTCACCCGATGAAGACACGATGGCCCTTTGGCCAGGAAGATAATGGTCTTGACACTTAAGGGAAAACTCTAGGAAATGATAGGTTTGGGGAAACATATACAATGGTAGATTAGACTCCTAGAGTCCAATCTCGTCACTCTATTCTAAGAAAACGTCTTTTAGCTAGAAGTGTAATTCGAAGAAATTGAATTCACACTCCGGCTCTGAAACTCTGTAGTCTTTGTCAACCAGGGGAACGTGCTCCAGGTCGATGGGAGGAGGAAGAAACGATTTTTCGGTAGTTTCAACATATTTGGTTTTGGGTGCCATAGCTAATAGAGATTTGAAGGCGAAAATAATAATGATTGTAGTTACCCAGTTTTAATGGTGCCTGTCGACGGTGTGTCTGGGCAGTGATTGGCTTCAAAACTGGAGTCAGTGCTATGTCTACAGTGTCTGGACCAATGAACAGTATGGAAATGGTGAAGAAACGGGGTTAAATGGTGCAGGGGGGTGCTTGTTATGGCGCAGGTGATGATTGGACAAATAACGGTCACGAGGGATGGTATTGATTGGCCAATGGGTAGATGAGTGTGGTGTGGATGGCATTGATTGGCCAACGAGAGGATGAGTGTGACGTGTGACAGGGTAGTGGGGTACGGTGGTAGAGTGAGGTGGGCGGTATTGGATGAGCGGTTAGGCGAGTTCTCGGAGGGGGGGGTTATATGGTAAGTGGAATTGAGAGGGGGGGGAGGGGGGGTGTTCGGTAAGATGTGGGACTAACACGTCGCACGGGGCCCACACTGGGAAAACCACTTTTCTCGGACCCCCCCCCATTAAACGAAGAAAGGTCGGGGGGGTATGAAAATCATTGTCGTTCGTTGATCTAGGTGTTTCTCGATCAACAGCTGAAAAGTGTGCGCCTTTTAGTCGCATAACGACAAACAGTCAGATCTCGATAGAACTTAGGATAAAAAACATGTTGTGGGTAGCGCTAGCTCCCCCTTCTTTGTTTTTTTCACCAAGGGGTCATTTGCTATTTTAAATACATCCAATTAACTCAAATAGAAGGTATTTAATCAATCTTTTTTCAAATGTTTATTGACATAAACCATGCTAACCTAACTCCTAGTCTAATCAACTAACCCATTAATCTAGCTTAGACTATTGGATTAATAATTACTCTAACCTAATATATTTGGCCAAGGTTAGATTGTTTGGCCAGATTTATTCACTAACATATCTAATTTGGCCAATATTAGACTATTTGGCCAAATTTATTCACTATCCTATCAACATAAATTTAAAACATTCTTTTCTTTTCTTTTTATTTCTCTTTTGTAAATCATTTGTAGAATAAAATATTATTTACAATATAATACAACTAGAGGAAGAGATTCTAATCACCAGGTGATCCTATGTAATATAGGGTTATAACAGTGGATCCACTTGGGGATGGTGCTCTCCTTGTGAGGTGCCAAGAACCAACTACCTGCTACCTTGAATCTTCTTCTCCAGTGGTTTTCTGCATCCTGATTTTCTTTATTCTAATTGTAAATCTGGTGTTCCTGATCAATGGATTAGGGCCTTCTCTTCGGGCTTCAACCACCTGATAAAATCACCCACACCTGATATAAAATTAAAAATTATATTTACAATGAGATGCGTGAGAGGGATCTTCATTCTTGTGGAACATAATGCTTGAGCATTATTCCATTGACAGGTCCTCCTGGCAGATCTGATCCATCCATGTCTTTGATTAAAAATGCATTGCTTCCTCGGTAAGCTTGGATTATGAATGGACCTTTCCATAAGTTGACAATTTTTCCATGCTTTCCCTTTTCTTCATTCCTAGAGTTCCATTTTGGTACTTTGTCACCTATTTTGAAATCATCAGCCTTGGTCCTTCTGTCATAGATTTTCTTCATATTCTCCTGAATCACATGAGTTTGGTTATAAACTTCTTCTTTGGATTGTGGTAGTTTTATCATTTGATTGATTCTTCTTTGGATGTCCTTTGGTTCTACCTGTACTTCCTGCAATAGCTTCATGACAGGAACTCCAAAAGAAGTGGGAAAGACAACATCCATTCCATAGACCAACTGATATGGAGACATACCAATTGACCTCTTTGTAGCAATATTTTCTGCCCAAAGTGCATGTACCAACTTGTTGTGCCATGATTTTTTGTTGTCCTGCAAAATATTCTTGATTATGTTGACCAAACGCTTGTTTGAAGACTCTGCTAATCCATTTCCCTAAGGGATATAGGTCGTAGAGTGTCCTAAGGTGATATGGTACTTGCTGCAAAACTCTATCATATTTTTTGATATGAATGTTGTTGCGTTATTTGTGATAATTTTCCTATGGCATCCAAATCTAAAAAGTATGTTAGTTTCCAAAAAATTTATGATCACACCATCAATGGCTTGCCTAGTGGGTACAAATTCAATCCACTTGGTGAAATAATCAGTGGTTGTGAGGATCCACTTGTGCTGGCCTGATGAAGGTGGGTGAATCTCTCCAATAAAATGGAAACCCCATTGATGAAATGGAGCTTCAACCGAAATCAGCTTCAAGGTAAAGGCAAAAGTTTCCTTTTTCCTTCAAAGATCTAGCAATTGTGACAAGAGGTCACTTTTTTGTGGACATCTGCAAACAAAGTTGGCCAATAGAAACCAACTCTAAGAATTTTATTGGTAGTGGTCTTCCAATTCAAATGTCCACCACAGTCTCCTTCATGGAACTCCTGCAAAGATTTGTTAGTTTCATCTTTCAACAAAAAATTTAGAAGAATACCTCCAACATCTTTCCAGTAAAGATTTCCATTCAAAATGCAATATTTCAAAGCTTCAAGTTTAAAAAATGTAGCTTTATATTTTTTCAAACCAAGAGGAGCTTGTAGATGATGTAAAACATAAATAAGGTATGCATACCAAGGTGAGTTTGACAAAACCTCTTTGACTTGTGGAGTCACATGCTCTTCTTGTTCATCAACTATAGCTAGAAAATTAATATCCAAAGCATGGAATTTTGACTCAGCCATCAGTTTGGCTAATCCTTGACACTTGATAAGCTTGGTTGGTTTGATCTCAATATCATACTCAAGTATCACAACAATCCATTTACCTCTTCTTCCATTTGAATTGTCCTGGGTTAGAATATCTTTCACCACAACATTAGGAACATAAGCAATAATATGTGAGTGGAGAATATATACTCTGAAATATTTAATTTCTTTCACCAAAGCAAAAGCATGTTTCTCCATGATGTTGTAATTCAATGCAACATCTCTTAATGATTTACTGAAGAATGCTATAGGTTGTTCATGGCCTTCACTATTTTTTTGCAAAAGGACTACTACAATGGTATGTTCAGAAGAAAAAGAGAATAAGAGGAAATCTTTGGTATAATCAGGATTGATTAGTACAGGGGCTTATGTCAATGCCTATTTCACTTGATCAAAGAAATGCTTTGCTTATGTGTTCCATTTTATTTTTGTATCTTTTTTAAGCACGTTTGTTATGTTTCTGAGGAGTTCTGTTAAATTAGGGATAAATCTTCTCAGAAAGTTTATTTTTCCTATGAAAGAATGTAATTCCTTTATGTTTCTTGGATGGTCTATCTTTTGGATGGCTTCAATTCTACTAGGGTCTATCTTGATTCCATATTTATATATGATGTGCCCTAACAATTTACCCTCCTCTAAACCAAACAAGGTTTTCTTGGGATTTAGTGAGATTTTGAATTTCCTACAGTTTTCAAAAACTCTTTTGAGGTGTTGTAAGTGTTTTTCATCTATTTTTGAATATACAGTTACATCATCCAAGTATATGACAATAAATCTCCCAATTTCATCCACAAAAGAAATGTCCATTGCTCTCTGAAATGTGGCACTAGCATTCATTAAACCAAAGGGCATTTTCACATACATGAAAGTGCCCCAAGGTGTAGTGAACGTTGTTTTCTCTTGGTCATCAGGGTGGACTAAGACTTGGTTGTAGCCAGAAAATCCATCTAACAAAGAGATTCTATTGGATCCAACTACCTTCTGTAAAATATGTTCCTTTTTGGGCAGAGAATAATTGTCTTTAAGGGAGACTTTATTGAGGTTTCTGAAATCAATACGGAGCCTGATTTCTCCACTCTTTTTTTTGGTAGGAACTAGATTGGAAACCCATTTTGAGAAACTTAGAGGGACAATGATTTTATCATCATACATTTTCTTAATTTCCTTTTCAATTAGGGGCATCAACTTGGGGATAATTCTCCTAAGTTTTTGTTTGAAAGGATTATGATCTTCTTTTATAGGGATTTTGTGTTGTATAATACTGGTATCATAAGATTTCAAGTCTTCATAGCTCCATGCAAAAACATCTACAAATTCTTTGAATAGTTCAATATATATTTTTTTGGGGCAAGAGGTAAATATTTTGATAATTTAATCATTTTAGGTTCCTCATCTGTTCCTATATTACATTCCTCAACATCTTTCCCAGTAGGTTCAATTTTTGTTTTTTTAGCTACATCATTGAAATCAAACAGTTCTTCCAATCAGACTAACCCTCTAGGCAGGATGTTATCTTTTAATTACAAAAAATATGAATTTTCTTCTTTTTCATTCATTTCTCTTAAATCTAGTTTATTTACACTTTCATTACCACTATCTACATCAATGTTTTCACATTCAAACTCATTTTTGGACTGGAGGAAATCATCAATGTATTCATCATTACCAAACACTTGCGAGTACCTGATATTGTCTGGGATAGTAGGTATGCATTTCACCTCCACTGTGTATTGGCGATTTGTATGGAAAGGTATTTTACAAGTGGTTGTTGAAGTAGCCAGTCCATCAGCAAGTATGTTTTGGCCTCTAGGAATCACTTGCAAGTCATATTTAATAAAACATTGTAAAAAATACAAAACAACATTTCTATAGGCCCTAAGTCTAGGGTGTTTGGCAGAATTCTCACCTTTGATCTGTTTAATGATAAGTTCATAATCACCTCTTACTGAAATTCTTTTGGCACAAAGTTTGTTCAACAATTTCAGGCCAAGCATTAATGCTTCATACTCAGCTATATTGTTGGTGCACTGGAAATTTAATTTATAAGAATGGATTTCTGAATACCTTGCTTTTGGATTATGCACCCACACACCAACTCCCTATCCTTCTTTACTGATAGAACCATCGAAATCTAAACTCCAGAGAGGTTCTACTAGTTCATTAGTTTGTATTGTCATTGTTTTATCTTCCTCAGGGGTTTCTTTACTTTCCTCTAGGTTATACACATCATCTTCCAATTGTGCAATTTGACTATCCATGTCACCATCATTATATAAAATGAAGGAGTCCGGATCAGAATGAACAAAGTATAAAGGATAGTTATGTGTTTTCTCTTTACCACGGACCATGTATTTCATCAGAGTCTCTCTGTACAACCTTCTCTACTGAACAAATAAAGGAATGGTGGCATAGGACACGTCTAGATGTAATGTACCCTGTAACTTGGCACCCCATGATCACGATAATAACATGCCATAATTTGGATGAATATCTGCAACGACAATATCCATCACCATGCTTTTGGCTGGGATTTGTGCCAAGGTAATACACAAGTCTTTGATCAGACCTATGCATTTAACTTTGCTTGAATCAAAGGAGTATAAGTCCTTGTAAGACCTAGTGATATCAAGCCCTAATTTCTCCATCACAGCCTTAGGCATAAGGTTGCGAGAAGCACCAGAATCTAGCATGGCGTTGTGTAATGTCTTATCATGAATATTTAAACTGATGTAAAAAGGAGGAACATAACCACCTTCATATTTTCCCTCAACCTCAGGACCAAACAAAAGTTATGGTTGATCATCAACAATGTTCACAGTTCTTGTGCCTACTCCTAGTTCTATGTTCAAGGCTTTGATCACTTATGATTTGTAAGCATTCGTGTTCATCAGTTCAGACAGAGGAATATGTATTTTCAGTTTGGCCAATTCACTTTCTAGATTGAATGTGGTAGGATTTTTGTTTTGATTGTGAAGGTATGATTTCTCAACCACATTCTTCTGTATAGTAGGATTGGACTGACTGGTGGAGGTAACCTCAGTTTGAGTTGTCCTGGGTATAGAGTCAAGTGTTCTTTTAGTAGGGGTCTCTGATTTTTTCTTCTCAGGAAATTTCTTGGCAAGAGTATCTGAGGGTTTATTAATTTCAGAAGATTTCTTAGTTTGGTTATCATTAGAATTTTTACTTCTTAAGTTGTATTGCCTATGGACTTCCATTATTTCATTTTCAAAGGCTTCTTGTTCTGACTCTTCCTCATCTACTTCGGTCCGTGAAAGGAGAAAAAGGTCATGTTCTTCTTGAGTAAGAAAGATGGAATCATTGTCATTAACTCCCATAAAATTTATATGAATGCCATCTATTCCCTCAATAGTTTCTTCTTCTTCATCAACATAGTTTTCCTGAAAGGGTGGCCTAATCTGTTGATCAGGGCCTCTCTATTCGCATTGTTCCTTGGGCTCTCTCTGCCTGATCTGCGGAGGATTTCTCCTGAAGTTTGGATTTTGGATTTGAGGAGCACGTTGGTTCTCTCTGGGTGGGTTCATGTCAGTGATTTCTAATCTCTCCAACATTCTCTCCATAGTTCTAACCAAAGAATCTATTTTTTCATCTGCAGTGAAAGTGGAAGGTTCTTCCTTGATTGTGACTCTCCTTTTTGTTCTCTGCGTAGCTCTCATAGCCAACAGTTTTGCTTCAACACTCACAACACATTTATGCATATCTTCCAGAGTTGCAAGGTTTCTTTCTCTCAGTTGGTAGGACATATCAGCATCAAAGCCATCATGTAACTTGATCAAGGGAAATCCTTGAGGAGGTTAAATATTAGCAGGAATGGAATTATAGATATTATTAAAATGGGTGCAATAGTCTTGTACAGTTTCCCCTTGGTTTCATCTAATACTTTCTTACTCGGATAAGATTTGGAATGGGTTTTTCTTTACCTCCCATCTAATGAGAAAAGATTGATGAAAGGAAACAATATCAGCAATGCTAGTAGCAGGTAGATCTTTGAACCATTTCTTAACATCACCAGTTAAAGTTTGTGCAAAGAGTCTCATTTGGACATCTTCCTCATCAAATTCCTATAAGTCGAAGAAATCATTCATTTTATCCACATGTTGTTGTGCATTAAGGGTTCAAGTGCCATCAAACTGAGGGATCCTAGTTTGATAGTCCTGGGGCATGTTATGTAAGGGAGAAACTAACACCAAGGGAGCATATATTGCTGCCATGATTGGTGGAGGAGGTTGGATGACCACCTGTATGATTATTGGAGAAGTGACTGAAGATGTGGAAGAAGCAGGGCTGGGAGGTATAGAATGAGTTACTTGAGGATTGACAAAAGTTGCAGCAATAGAAAGGCATAAAGCTCAAAAGACTGTTGAAAATGAGCTTTATACAAGGCTTGGTCAAGATTTCATGCTAGATATTGTATTTTCTCAAACTCCTGAAGGATCTGTCGATCAAAATCTATTCCAAGAGGGTGAGATCAGGGTGAGATCTGGTGTGAATTCTTTTTGGAGCCAGAACTTAAAATTTAAGAAATCTAATTTAATATTTACAAATTTCAACAACCTATGAACATTTATCTCTTGAATTTTAGATCTTTGATTGTTCATAAATAAATTTTTCTTATATAGGGAAGATAATTCATAAAATTGAAAAATTTGTTCACTTCCCCAGTATGGTCGCCACTATGTTAGCACTTTGTAATTCCCATAGGTTGTCAAGGCTAGAAGAAATTGACAGAGGTAACTTATCAAAACCACTTTTGAAACTGGGATCTATCCCTGCCAGTTTCAGAGAGGGATCTCTCTGTATGATTTACCTTTATTTAGGTTTTAGATATTAAACTAGTTAAGATAGTTTGAGTTTGTTTGTTTGTTTATAAAAGTTGGCTGAAGAAATTCATTAAAATTCCATTGGGCTATGGGGTCTGTATTAAAGGTTAGAATCATATGCAAATTGTTATGAGGTTCCTTGACAGGGAAAGATAGTAAAATTGTTGGATCTATTGAGATTAAATGAGATGGATAAGACATAAAAGGTGAGAAAATCAACCAAGCAAAGAAGCAGTTAAGAATTTCCTTACTTAATATCAGATGAATAACATAGAGACCATTAAAAGACCAGAGACAGAGTATGCGAGATAAATTATGTTCTATAGAATTCCTTTTAATGATTAGAATCTAAAAAACATAAGTGATTACAGAGAATGGAAAAACATTTAACAGAGAAAGAGAAACATCACCAATAATTCAACACAAGAATCCTGTAAATTGGTCTGTTTTATTACTGGTCGATCCTTTTGAAAAGATTACACAAATAGCTCCTTGGGTGAAAAAATCAATCCTCAATAATTCGAAGGAAGAATTATTTATACAATAGTTTACATCTGATCCTGTCATTAATGGCTAGGATATTGTGGAAAGAAAATCTAATTGACTAGATTACAAATTACAAAATATTAGGAATGTTGCTAATCTATTTGAATCATTGGTGTTGATCCTGGGGGAAGTGGTTGATGATTCATCGCTTTTAATTGACTGTCTGCTTCACGCTGACTCAGAAATCCACATCACCTTTAATCAAGTAAAGAACACAAGTCATCCCATCTCTTTTGATTGGGGATGGAAACCTTCAGTAACTTTCTGTATATTTTGTCCATCTCAGTGTACTTGGAAAAAGTGGGCTTTGTAATAAAAATATATTTGTCTCATGTTGGATGTTCAGGTCCAACTATAATGTTTCTAAAAAATCCTTGCCAGTAAGGCTTCCTTGTATACCTGTAAATTTAGAGCCATCCTTTGTCACTGTTCTATTCTTTTTCTTGTAATATGACAGAGTGATGAGCTTTTCATTTATTACTAGTAGTCCAGGGAGTCCCTTCTTGTGTATCATTTCAACCTTGCTGAAAAATCTATGCACTCCAATGTCCATCATATGAGCTTTCTCCTCTAGCTGTAGCATCAATCCTTTCTTGGTAAAGACCTTCTTGACCTTAAGGATGGTCTTTGTCTTGTCTTCAATTTCCAATGCTTCTAACCCCTTCTTGGTCTTGGAGTTTAGGAGCCTGATGAGCTCAGTGGCCCCTATAGGTCTCTCCCCCAAATCCTCCCTTATATTTTCAATTGCTTCTTTGGACTTCTGTACCATTTCATGTTGTTCAAAAACAATTTGTATGAATGGCCATATTTCTTCCATCAACTTGCTGATATCCATCTAGATGTTTTCCTTGGCCTCATATAATGTCTTAGCCATGACAATATCCTTTTGCAGCTTCTGTAATTATTGACTGAGCCTTTGTGATTTATGCATTTATGTGTTATAGTTGGACTAGAACATGGAATTCAGGTCCTGGAGGCCATTTACCTCTTCTTGCAACTTTATGATTTCTTCCCCTTGAAGGGACATGTCCTTCATTGACTTCTCTAGCTTCTTAGAAGCATCTGGAACTTTCATTGGGATGGCCGATGGAATATTTGTTGTCACAACTGTTGTTGTACTAACTCCTGTCAGAGGGACTGCCTCCAGTGGAGTAACAACCAACTGCACACTCTGTTTTTTCTCTTTGACCAGTTTTTCCAACTCAGCCTCCATCTCTTTTATTTGGGCATTTTTCTCCAAGATCAGTTTCAACATCTCCTCTTTGTGGCCTTCACTTTCAGCCATTTCTTTGCTTGTGAATCCTCAGTGGCTAGAATTTTCAATTATTTTCTCAAGGAGGCTCTGTCAACATTTTTGTTCTTTAGTAACTCTTCAACTGCCTTGAAATTAGAAGGGTCATAACCAATCTTCAGCACCATCTCCTCTAGGGATTTGATTTTATTATCTTTTTCCAAGGATGATATATTCTCCAACTTCAATTGAGATTGGACATTATTCAAAGATACCTGCAACTTTGAGGTAGTCAGTGAAGTGTTTGTTAGAGTGGAGAAAATTATCTCCCTTGTTTGTCTGTGTGTGTCCATTTGGTCTAGTGGATGGACCTCCTTCACATCAAACTCAAAGGATGTTTTCTTGTAGTCATAAGTTGTCTTGGGGTGAGGGACATGTGCTTGTCGGAATGTCAATTGCATCCTTCCCTTCTATGTGTCAAATGCAGACAGTAATCTATGCTGGGTTGTAGATATCTACTTCCAAAACTGGGCATATGTGTTGTTATTTAGAAGTTCATTCCTCTGCTTGATCAATTTATATTTGTAAAAAATGCTTGATCTTGTTGGCTCATGAGAGGACTCAACTGACAGTGTAGTGTATGCTTGATTTTTGGATGAGGATGTGGACACTATTTGTTGACTGCTTGAGAATGTTGAGGAATGTGATCCCTCCATGACTATGGTGGTGTTGGAAGCAGGCCAAAGAGGAAAGAAAGGTGATTTTGGGAAAGAAGGCATGCATGAGGAAAGTGACAGCTAGAAGGAAGAACAACATG
Organism: Picea engelmannii; assembly: GCA_009831015.1. NCBI lineage: Eukaryota > Viridiplantae > Streptophyta > Pinopsida > Pinales > Pinaceae > Picea > Picea engelmannii. Next base: position 206,059 of record ML780153.1, on the reverse strand, counting down.
CATGCATGCATGGAAGACCTAACATTGTTAGGGTTAGGGTTTTTGCAATTTATTGTAATGGATCAAGAGCTAGAAACATATAAATATAGATACCTAGGTCTCAGAGAGGGGTGGTTTCTAGTTAGTCAATAGAGATGAGAAGGGACAGATGTAAGGAAGCAGATGTGATGTAATGTTTATTGTATGACCTAATTTTGTAAGTTGTTGAGCTAGAGAGGACTGAGGAGGGTAGATATTGAGGGTTAGATCGTAGGTTGAGGAGCCTGGTGCGATATAGTCCACCTCATAATAGATCTAGACCCAACTGAGAAGAGTTGTAAAGCGTGCGACGTTGTAGTTAAGAACTGCTATAATAAGAGAGTGAAGAGACAGATCTTTGTGGAAGTAGCCCAGGAGTGGGTGAACCATAGTAACACCTGTGTTATGTGATTGAATGCATGTGCCTCTTTATTATCTTCAATAGTTATTGATATGCTAATCAAATGAGTTTTTATATTCCCTGTTTATTCGTGAATGATAATATATTGCGGTAATAAGTTATAATATAACTCTTAGTATATAGTTCTCAGATCTCTCACTCAATCCTAGGCTGTGAAAACATGAGTATTGCATCCACCCATTAAGACTATCTCGGGTGAGACGGCGCAATGCACCCTGTGCGCTGCGTTGCCTTTTGGTTTACCAGGAGGGCCGATAGTTTTAGAGGCTTTGTTGGAAACCCGAACAGACATGAACCCTGGGTCAATCGATACAAACTCAGACATAATGGATAAGTAAGACCAAAAAATGGTTATGTTTTCGTTGGTAGGAACAATAGAGGATTGAGTAGAGGAGATATGTTGAAGATCTGTTAAAATATATGTAAGATCTGCAGGAGGTGGATCACGAGAATATTAAAGAAAGGAACAAAGCAATGAGTCTCTAGAAGGGGATGTTGAGACCGTGGAATCCAACAAAAGTAGAGATCGAGAGCTGGCTAAGAACAAAAGAGCTGGAGTTTGCACAAAAATATAACATAAACCCTAGAGTAACACCCCACAAATATATTGAGAAATACGTGTTTACGGATTTGCATGAAATCGTTTTCTGTGGTTTTCCACACTTATTGCAGTACTGGATACTAAGGTTGAAGGATAACCACACAATGAACCGGATCTGATAGTTAGAGTGGACTCTAGTACAGATTGAGAAGTTACAACAGGTGAACAACAAATTCACCCGCGCAGTATATTTTTGGCTCGACAGTATTTTGGCAAGCTTTATCACAAAGTTTGCGGTAGATACAATGAATTCGTACAATGCAGCGGAGAAATAATTTCTACATGGACCTCGAGGAAGGTAAATTATATCGTTGTATACTTCTATTAAAATACTGCTATAAAACAAAGGTGTAATGATGATGGAGTCATATAGCTAAACTTCCCTGCGTGCATGGGGGAAGGGGGGAAGCACTGACAAAGAAAGGAGAGATGGAATGAGGAAAGGATAAGGGAAATAAGGAGGAACCCTTGGACCCAATCATGATGCATGATGACCATATCAAGTGGATCATGGCGACAACTGGAAGGATGCATAGCAGAGTAACCTACCAATACAAGGTAAATACCAAGAAGAGAGCCATAGCCGTGAGGGAAGCTTGGCGAGTGACGAGGAAGAGGTAGAGGATCTCTGGGCTGTGGAGAAGATTGAGGAAATCTTGTATGCAACATACGAGATGAAGACGAGAGGTCCAAGAATGGGAAGAGAAGGCAGTAATCCTATCCATATTAATGTCAGTGTGGAACCCATAAACCCATGTGCGACTAATACACCAAAGAGAACACCATCGTTTAGACAACCGGATTTCAGGTGAAGAAAGACAGCAGGAAGTACATATACACAAGAAACAACAATTGGAGGAGCCAGTTTAGGCAACACTAGTCAAGTATCTACACCACGCGGAGGTAGTATTCCAGCGTTCAGAATGGAAGGACATGATCCCACCATCAGGTTACCAGAATTTAAAGGAGAAGCATCAGAGGACCCAGAAAAACATTTATTCATCTGTGAGAAGATTTGGGAAGCCAAACAGATCATAGAAGAAGATACTAAATTGGTAGAGTTAGCGATTACACTAAGGGATCACGCACTAGATTGGTATATGAGTTTAGCCATAAACAATCCACCAGGGACAACTAGAACAATTGCAGACATCAAGAAATTATTGATAAATGAGTTCCATAAGCCAAGTTCAAAAGATCAGTACATGAATGAGATGATTGAAATTAGACAAAAACTAAGAGAATCTGTATGGGATATTGACCGGAGATTCAAGCGACTAAAGGGAAATTTGAAATATCTCATGACTGACATGTAGCATAGACACCTATTCGTCAATTCACTACTACCACACTTAAAATACCCATTGCGACAACAAAAGTTTCAGACGCAGGTAGAGGCTCTGCAAGAAGCCCTGCAACTGGAAGAAAACTAGTATCAACAGACAGATCCAGCCATCGAAGAAGTGAAGGAGGATTTGAAAAACTTAACATTCCAGCTAAACCAAAATAAAAGTAAGGATAAACGAGAAGTCGGTTGGTGTACTACATGCAGGACGGAAGGACACCACAAGAACGAATGTCCAACATTCACATAGTACATGGAAACAGGAATGCCAAACCCGTTACCAACATGAGGACTATGATGAGAAATATGTAATAAATCGAGGTACGATCCATATCAGTGCCCAATGATGCAGAAATACCAGACAGTCCCAAAGAGTTCATATTGCAATTTTTGCAAGTCAGTGGGCCACGATGACAAAGATTGAAGAACTATGGAGCTAATGTGAGAAAGTACATCAGATGCATATAGATTGCAGGCATAAATGATGACTGGGCAAGCCACACCACAATTTAACCAAGTTCCAACTCTATACAACACTACACAGCAGCAGTACAATACTACGCAACAACCATATAATATCGTGCAACCATAGTATAACACAACACAACCTTAGTACAATACTGCGAAGTACAATCAGGCACCTCATTACAATGTGCCGAGAGGATATTGAGTAGGCTACAGAGGTGGAGGACGAGCGAGAGGAGGTTTTGGACGAGGTAGAGGACCAGTGTTATGTCACAATTTCCAACAACCGGGACATTATGCAAGGGAATGTCCACTTCCACCAGCAACTTGTATGTATTGTCGCGCATCGAACCATGATACAAAAGAATGTCTGACATTATTATTAAATATACATGAAAAGAGGAACCAGAACAACCATAATGTTCAGTGGATTTCAAACGAAGCAAGGGATGAAGGACGAAACATCAGCATAGTTAGCCGCGGAGGAGCTAAAACAGGAAACGACGCAGTCCGACAAGAGCCAATACAACACTAGTGGGTGAAGAAGAACGTCGAACCAAGGAAGCAGTTCTATGTGTAGAATGAGAAGGAGCTATTTAAGCAAGCCAGACAAGAATTTCAAAAGGACGACATTGCGTCGACTTCAACTGTGTAGCAAAGTAAGGAAGCACCAGAGTACGAGATGCCTCCATTATTGGATCATACCAATGAAATGCAACCCATGGGACAAGTAAGTACAATCAAAGGATTTTTACAATCATGTGTAAAAGTATTGAATGATCCATCATCTTTCAAAATATTGCAAAACATATTAGAAAGATGTAGTATAGATATGGAAGGAAAACTAGACCAAAAAATAGTCAATCACCTACATACAAGGACAAAAACATGTAGGGAGTTCAAACTGAATGCCAACATCGGAGATTTCAACATGGAAGATATCATACTGGATCTAGGATCTGAAGTTAATGTATTACCAAATAAGACATGGCAATGCATGGGAGAGCCCACATTAGGATACTCACCTATTCAACTGAAACTAGCAAACCAACAAAGAGTCCTACCAATTGGTAGACTGAAGGGAGTGACAGTAGACCCGGATGGAGTGCACATTAAATCATACTTTGAAGTGATTGAAATAGTGGAAGACACAACACCATATCTAGTGTTGCTTGGTTTGGATTGGGCGTTTGAAAACCAATCCATAATCAACTTGAAGACACAAAAATGACATTCAAGTCCGGTCACTGAAGGGTCATCATGCCATTATACCCATCAGAATGGAAAGGTTTGTAGAACCCACTTGCTTAGACTTATAGGAGATCAGCCAGTTGTATAGAACAACTGCACAGGATGAGGATTACGTAAACCCAACTACATATGGGATACTCAGTTGGCGGAGAATTACTTCATGTTCGAACGAATAGATACTGGTTTAGAGAATTAGCAACAAAGGCTACATGAAGTTTCCATGAGAATATTTACACGAATAGACCATGCAGTAAGATGGGTAGGAACGGAGATAAGGGAACCACCCCGTTTCCACAGAGTAAACGATCTAGAAGTATTCTTGGCACAATACGAAGATGAAGTTCTAGAGAATTAGAGACTCTTATCACTTGATATAACACTCAAGGCCACACCTGCAAGATGGTGGGGTGCACACAAAGAGACAATCATAGACTGGTGCCAATGTAATAGGTTATTGCACATAAGGTTCATCGGAGAACAAAAAAAAAAATTGCAGCAGAAGTATGATGGACAGGGGACACTGACGGACCACTTGGAGAAGTGCAGAATGCTATGGAAAATGACACCCCCGGAGGAATGGCCTCATCATCTCATACACACTCTAGAGGGCATACCAGTGCACTGGTATACAGACCAAGAACTGTGCAAAGGAACTACGACCTGGACAGTATTACAAAAGAATTTTATAGTCACTTTCTCATTCAAGAATGAGAACCCCAACATAGATGCAACTCTTAAACAAATAAGGGGGGTGATATTCATCAAGGAACCAGAAGTCGAATTCATAACATAAGAAAAACAACGGAACAAACAAACAGTAAAAGAATTGTTTTCATGTTTCCATGTGCAGGAGGAATCACCAGATGAAGACGATCCACGTGATATTCATATCGAGTAAGAGGAACGCGAAAGAGAAGTGGAGGGTCCACCTATAGAATCAGAAGTCATTAATGCATCAATCAAGGTAAAGAAAGTCAACATTGGGACAACTGAGAATTCCAAAATGGCCAACATTGGATATTGCTGGGATAAGCAAACACTAGAAAGCATAGAAGAGCTATTGCACGAGTACGACCTATTTCCCACAACATTTACAGAGATGAAAGGTATAACAGGAGAGTTGGGAGAAATGAAGATACCACTCAGAGATGAAGCGAGACCGACCAAAAAGAGACCATACAGATTGAACCCGATATATAAGGAGAAAGTCAAAGATGAGATCGACAGGATGCTCGAAGAAGGAATCCTAGAACTAGTAGAAGAATCGGAATGGATAAGCCCAATGGTAGTTCAGGAGAAAAAACAAGGAGGGATAAGGATATGCGTCGACTTGAGGAAGTTGAACGATGCATGCCTACATGACCCGTTCCCTACACCTTTCACGGACGAAGTGTTGGAGAACGTAGGAGGACACAAAGTTTACTCATTCACTAATGGATTCTTAGTCTACCACTAGATCAAGATAGCATCGGAAGACAGATACAATACCACGTTTTCTACAGAATGGGGATCCTACTAGTACACAGTCATGCCGTTTGGACTAAAGAATGCACCAGCAATATTTTCCAGAGTATTCATCGCCACGTTTAAGGAATTCATCCACCAGTTTCAAGAGGTATACTTGGACAATTGGACAGTCTATAGTTTGTTGAAAGACCATGTATAAGTCTTACGACTGATGTTATAAAGATGTAGGCAGTGTCAGATATCATTAAACATAAAAAAAAAATGTATATTCGGAACACCGTTTGGGATACTATTGGGTCATATAGTATGCAAACAAGGCTTGCTAATAGATCCTGTAAAGATTGCAGTAATTGTTAACTTGTCACCACCAAAACTAGTCTATCAACTAAGAGTGACATTGGGACACACAGAATACTACAAAAAGTTTATTAAAGGATACGCGCAGATTACCGCGCCAATGGAAAAACTGTTAAGAAAAGATACAAAGTTTCAGTGGAATGAAGATTGTCAACACGGTATGGATACATTGAAAGAAAAGATGGTCACCGTGCCAATACTAGTATTTCCAGACTGGGAGAAGACATTCCACGTATATGTAGATGCATCAGCCATAGAACTTGGAGCTATCTTCACACAGCCAGGAGCAAGATATTTGGATCACTCTATAGCATTTGTGAGCATAAAACTATCAGAATCAGAACAAAACTATAACACCATAGAGACGGAAGGCCTAGCTATGGTTTACACACTGCAGAAGCTCGGACATTACTTATTGAGAAAACAATTTAAGATGTTCAGATATCACTCAACCCTTAAATACCTAGTCAACAAGCCAATGTTGGGGGGGCAATCTGTCGATGGTTACTATTGTTTTAGGAATTTGATTTTGAAGTAATAGTCAAGCCAGGAAAATTGAATGCAGGACCTAACCACCTATCAAGGGTCACAAACAGGGAAGAATCTATGAATTTAGAGGACAACTTCTCGGTCGCACTATTTTTTCAGTCTAGGTCGTTGATGAATACTTTGCAGATATCATTCAGTATTTGAGCACAGGTATTGCGCCATAGGAATATAACACCGCACAGAAGAAAAACCTGGTAGTCTGGGCCACAGACTATCAACTGATCGCAGGACATTTATACAAAATGGGCACAGATAGAATCTTGCGAAGATATGTGTTAGAACATGAAAGACCATAAGTTTTAACAGAATCCCATGAGGGAATAGTAGGGGGACATTATGCAAGCAAGGCTACTGCACAGAAGGTATTGCGCGCAGGACTATGGTGGCCTACCATTCACAGAGACTCGAAGGAGTACTTCCAGAGATGCGATGTCTGTCAAAGGGTTGGTAAACCCAACAGAAGGGACACGATGTCATTACAACCACAGGTAACATTGCAGGCATAAGATAAATGGGAAATAGAATTTGTGGGACCAATCAACCCACCAGCAAAAAGAATAGGAGAAAGGTACATTATCACCGCGACATAATATCTGACAAGATGGGTGGAAGAAGCACCAGTGAAGGATTGCAGCGTAGAAACAACAACACACTTTATATTTGAACAAGTAATCACTAGATTTGGGTGCCTAAGAGTTTTGATGAGCGACCAAGGCACGCACTTCATTAAAAAAACTATCAACGCTATGACTGAAGAGTTTGAAGTCCATCATCAGAAGAGCACACCATATCACCCACAGGAAAATGGCACAGTAGAAGCATTTAACAAAATCTTGGAGACTGCACTGACAAAGATCTATAATGTCAACAGGGATGATTGGGACCTCAAAATACCAGCAATATTGTGGGCCTACATGACTATGTGCAAGAAGTTGACAGGGCGCACACCATTTAAACTGGTATATGTCCAAGAAGCAGTGGTGCCATTAGAATTTCTGGTACCCAGTTTGTGCGTAGCAGCAATTACACACATGACGGAATGAGGCGCAGTACAGGAAAGACTAAATCAATTGATGACCATGGAGGAAGATTGGATCATAGCAGGGTTCCACCAACAAGTTCATAAAGTAAGGGACAAAGCTTGGCATGACAAACACATCAAGAAGAAAACTTTCAAGGAAGGAGATCTAGTGTTGATGTATGACAACAAATCCATTCAACATTGAGGAAAACTCAGAATGCACTGGTTAAGACTGTATGAAGTAAAAAATGTCACAGAGGGGGGAGTTGTACAGTTGAAGAACTTAGCAAGCACAGAACTTAGAGGGATGATCAATGGGAGCCGACTGAAGTTGTACAATGACAGTCGACCACCCACAACTTGAAATTCACTGCGCAGTAAAAAAAAAACCACAGGATATTAAATGGTACCAACAGAGGTACTATGCGTCGAAAGGAGAAGGGGAACGCACACTTAGGCATGTGAATCTGGAGAAAACAAGACCAATGTTCCATCTAAAATAGAAACAAGAGGGAACAGTAACAACGACAACAACAGTACGAAACGACGAATGAATGAAGAATTGAATGTCGGAAAGGAACAACGGGATGTCACGTTAATCACGCCAAATGGAGACAGTGAAGGAGAGTAATGGCAAGTACGAAGGAACCGGAGGTTCATTGAATCCATAATAAAGGTAGCATCTTCGACAAGTTTCATATGACGCCCATACAAAACACGAACATGGGAGAAAAGAGCCTATTGCGAAAATAAAAGAGACAGAGAGTGTCAGAGCCCACAGAGCACAAAGAAAAGTTCACAAAGATTGCAGAAACCATTGAACTCAGTGAGCGATCGACATTCACCACCATGGCACCACCAAAGAAAGCAGAGTTGACCCAAACTGCCTGACACTCTAGATTTAGAACCAAGGCATAGGTATAATCACAGGAAGGTGAACAACAGTCGTCGAAGGTCATTAATGTCGACGAAATCCCATCATCAGATACAACACCGCTGAACCCCATACCCGTGGTAGAAGAAACCCAACATCTAGCACCTGAGTGAATGAATGTGGATATGCCGACAGAAGAACAGGAGCAACAAAACCAGGGCATAGGAACCCTGAAGGAGGCACAACCAGAGAACCCTGAGGGAGCTCTGAGAGTCAATGGGACGATGACAAATCAGGAAGAAGTAGTCGAGCCAGACGAATCTCAAACAACCGTGTCAGAAGACCCACAAGAAGGAATAGTGGAATATGTCTTGGGCTGGCCAGAATGGTTTTCCGAAGTACGACTGATGGAGGCTAGAACCTCGAGCCAGCCACTACCGAAAAAAGACAAGCAATAGGTACCTAGGTCACCATGCAAGCAACTCGTCGTAGCCCTCATTTTTTCGTGTATGCCAGATGGGGTACGAGTGAAATCAGACTTTCTATGTCATGTCGAGAAGATAAAATACTCAGACCAAGATGTAATGGACATGGACAAGTTCCCAAAGTTCACAAAGAGAGTCTACCTACAGACTGTGGGTTTGGATCCATTGGGGCAGTCGATTGAATAACCACTGCATTGGGCAGTAGGATTGGAGAAAATAGGGATTTTAGGTCTGCTAGAGCTACCACACTTTGGCAGAGGATAGTACACAAACAGTTGCGTTAAACAATTGATGGAAGTCACACATGGTAGGGATATATGGTTGGACAAGCTTGTCTCAATAGACGTGGATCTCATTGCACACATTACAGGGTTGTCATCCTGGGGCATGGATCCCGCACAATTTCTCGAAGACAAAACAAAGGATAAAGCACTCACGAAAGAGATGAAAAAGAAATACGACACTGACAAGGGGATGCGACATATAATCATCAAAAGGATCAATGATGTCGCGACACAAATGGCCGAAAAAATCTTGGCCTACAATCTACTCAGAAAATATCGCAAGAAGGAAGTCCTAGCTAGGGTTGACATAGTTGTAGCTCAATGTGTCGAGGGCACCACAGTCAGTTGGGCCCCTTATCTTTTGAATCTGTTTTTGGATGACTGCAAGGATGCACAGGATCTGGGAACAAAATTTCATTATTCATGGCTGCTCATGTTGATAGCCATCATGGGATGGAAGGAACCAGATTACACATTTTTCTCCTCCAAACCCAAGCTGAATCATTGAGCGAGATATTTATCACTTGGCGTCGCGTCAGATGCAAAGCACAGGAATATGAACGCAGTTATATTCGAAGGATACCTTCGCGACCTATAGGATACCATCGCCAATCTATGGAGAATAACACCATAGGTTGTGGCATACTATCGAGACATAGCTAACTTCAAGGCCACTCATCATGCGATGTGGATATAGGTGCGGAAGGACCCCAACAAGCAGTGGCTACAATTGCGCTACTGCATCATAGAGGGAGAAATCAACATGGTTATCAGGGATTGGGAGGACGACTAGAATATTATAGTCCTCACCCAAGACATACCTACAAAGACAATAGAGGAGGAGACAGAGAAGGAAGAAACACAACCTCAGGAAGTCCCAGTGCCCAAGAAACTAAGGACAGGCTGAACCAAAACAAAACAGACGAAAGAAGGGACAACTCAGATAGGTACCTAGAAGGGGAAGAATAATAATATGCAACCATCCCAATAACAACAGAAATAGGACGAGGCAGCACAGGGGACTATAGCAAGTCCCAATCCACAAGAACTAGGCCCAACTAAGAGACAAGCTAGTCAGATGGGGGGTGCGCGCAAGAAAATGAAGGTGTAGAGAACACATCCAAAATACACGATCACAAAGGATGATGAAGAAATGATAGCCCAAATGGTTCAGGATCGTACATCCGAGGAATTTGATAATTTTTTACACCATAGGGACCGAATTCAATAGGAGCTAGCATACATACGACAGTTCCTCAAGCAGATTGGGGAAGCGCAGGTAGTAGGCAGTAGCATAGGAACAGGGCCATCGACATCACAGACAAAAGAAGGACCGAAAGTATTTGAGCGAGATACATTACACACAATACCACAACCGAGTGAAACATTCCACATTACACCTAGCATGTTGCGCATGGATGAGATCATGGGGCAGACACCCTTAAAGGACTTAGCTTAACTCCAATTGGTATTTCTGTGAATACCATCCAAATATTTACACAAATTACAGGTTAGCGTTACCCAAGAGGTACAGTATCGTGCACATACAGACATAGCCAAACTACAACAGGAAAAAGGAAGAGTGGGATGGGTTGGAATTGATATATGAGCAGGCCAAGCTTGAGACACAAGAGGAGAGGGATTGTGTGAATGGATTGGAGTGAAAAGCAGCAAAAACTTATTAGAAGATTCCACAAACCACGCAGAGGGACAAACTCACAGCAATAGAGAAGATTGACCAGATTGTGCAGACAATCGATCAATATCAGAGGGAGATCGAGAATCTCTATGAACATCTCACACCTACGACTCCACCAGAGGTAAGGGATAAAAGGAAGTAGGAGGCAACATAGCAGCTATAGGAGATAGAGAAACAGGTCAGCACAACAACTGACTTGTTCAACAAAGCATCACAAATTTGGATAAAGCTAGAAGAGGATCAGCAAGTCCAGCAGTGGGACAAGGAAGAAGAAAGGATAAGCATAGCTATCGAAGACCTCAAGCAGAGGAAAAAGACAATGTCCATTACAGAGCCTGTCAAAGGGGCATAGGATATGAAGAAATTACAGGCATAACTCACAACTGCGCAAACGCAGAAAAATGAGTGACAGACTCAAATGGAACTGCTTCAAGAGTGAGTAGAAGAATTCATTGCACAAGAAGAGGAAGTGAAGATATATATGGCTCAGACTCAGGGAGAGTGCACAGGGTTGATCAGTGACGAGATTGTAGTCCAGAAAGTAGACACACTCAAGGAGAATACCGCGTAGGTGCAAACACAAGCAGCGAAGCTCAAGGAGAAGTTCCAGGTGATCACTAGGGAGATCGATGAAGTGCACAAAGGTTAGGTGGCTCGGGACAAGCCACATGTCAGTGTTGGAGGCCTGTTGGAAGCAGGCCAAAGTGGAAAGAAAAGTTATTTTGGGAAAGAATGCAAGCACAAGGAAAGAGAAAGATGGAAGGAAGAACATCACACCTGCATGCATGGAAGACCTAACGACATTAGGGTTAGGGTTTTTGCAATGTATTGTAATGGCTGAAGAGCCAGAAACATATAAATATAGATACCTAGGTCTCAGAGAGGGGTGGTTGCTAGTTGGTCAATAGAGATAAGAAGGGATGGATGTAAGGAAGAGGATGCGATGTCATGTTTGTTGTATGACCTAATTTTGTAAGCTTATGAGATAGAGAGGACCGAGGAGGGTAGATATTGAAGGTTAGATCACATGATGAGGATCCTGGTGTGATCTATTTCGCCTCATAATAGATCTTGACCCAACTGAGAAGAGTTGTAAAGCGCACAACGTTGTAGCTAAGAACTGTTGTGATAAGACAGAGAAGAGCCAAATCTTTGTGGACGTATCCCAGGAGGGGGTGAACCATGGTAACACCTGTGTTATGTGATTGAATGTATGTGCCTCTTTATTATCTTCAATAATTATTGATATGATAATTGAATGAGTTGTTATATTCCCTGTTTATTCGTGAATGACAATATATTGTGGTAATAAGTTATAATAGAACTCTCAATATACAGTTCTTAGATCTCTCACTCAATCCTAGGCTCCGAACACCTGATTATTGCAGCCACCCATTAAGACTATCTCGGGTGAGACGACACAGTGCACCCTATGCGTTGTGTTTCCTTCTGGTTTACCAGGAGGGCCGATAGTTTTAGAGGCTTTGTTGGAAACTCAAACAAACATAAACCCTGGGTCAATCGATACAAACTAAGACAGAATAGATGAGTAAGACCAACAGGTGGACTTTGTTTCTCCTTCTCTAAGCATGTCTAGTGTGTGGCTAGTTTTAGTCCTCTTCCTGTAAACTTGGAAATCTTTAGCTGACACCTCTATGACTGAAGGTGAAACCTCTTTCCTAGATCTTTTTTCTGTTTGTACCTGGGGAGTGTTGGTATGTGAAATGTTGATAGGGGAAGGTTGTTCTTCTATCTCCAAGAATGTATTTTCTTGACAGTCTGTCTGATTCATAAATTTTTCTATTTCAGGATTTTGTATATGAGCATAAGGAGAGTTCTTCTGTTTGAGCCTGGTTTTTGATATAATACCAAACACATCATAATTCCATGCGAAGCTCAGACTGAATTTCATCTGTTTCAATAGGTTGTTAGCCTCTTCTCCTGTAGCTCTGTTGTTCCATATGAAAGAACCAATTTGGCTTTTGATCCTGAGTTGTTGTTTCTTCTTAAGTGATACAAAGTGGATGTCATCAGAGTTTATCATCTGCCCGATATATTCCAATGAAAAGATCTTGACAGAGAGGTATTTTGGTAATATATATGGTGGAAGTTCACACCCATATACTCTGATCTCAAGATGGTTTTGGTAAAGATACCAATCCCCTATTTTGGCCAAGTCAAATAGATGAATAATTCTCTAGACCTCCTCATTTATTCTTGGTTCCATTTTGTTGTTGAGCATTCACACCACTAGATGATAAAACTGATCAATGAAGTCTTTAAAGATGAACTCAGTGGAATTCTTCCTTACTAGTGAGGTCCAAGAAGTTACTGATTGAGGATTTCCTTTCTGATCTATTTTGTGGAGAGCACAGGAGAATATGTTTGCCTCGAAGAAAAGGAATAGGTACACCAACACATAGGAGTACCTGAACATTCCTTCTGTTGATAATTTGAAGAGTTGTTCATGTATATTGTCATCCAAATACTGACTGAAATTGAACTCGGTGGTAGATTTCTCTTCTGTGGAGAAAATGGACAGAAAACCCAGAATAGGTTTGTCTACCCATTCATTCGAAAAATATCCTAACAGGGAACAGAGGGTGGAAATGATTTGGTTGGCCCTGACTGAGAAAATGGTAGACGGATAGGGAGGGTTTTTCTTAGGCAACTATGCATCTTCTGGCAGGAAGATTTCGAATATTTGGGCTCTTTGGGGGAAACAGAGTTTCTGTCATAGGTCATTTATGATTTCGATGGAGAAAGGGATGGAAGAATAAATTCTAGGGATCTGCAACATCTCGTTTATTGACTCAGGGGTAATGGTGAACAGAGTTTCACCTCATGAAGACATGATGGCCCTTTGGCCTAGAAGATAATGGGCTTGACACTTAAGGGAAAACCCTAGGAAATGATAGGTTTGGGGAAACATATACAATGGTAGATTGGACTCCCAAAGTCCGATATCATCACTCTGGTCTAAGAAAATGTCTTTTAGTCAGAAGTCTAATTCGAAGAAATCAAATTCACACTTCGGCTCTGAAACTCTGTAGTCTTTTTCAGCCAAGGAAATGCGCTCCAAGTCGATGGGAGGAGGAAGAAATGGGTTTTTGACAGTTTCAACGGATTTGATTTTGGGCGTCGTAGTTAACAGAGATATGAAGGTGGAAATAATAATGATGTAGTTACTCGGTTTTAATGGCACATGTTGACGGTGTGCCTAGGTGATGATTGGCTTGATAACTAGAGTCGACGTTATGTATGCAGTGTCTGGATCAATGAACGGTATGGGAATGGTGAAGAAATAGGGTTAAACGGTGCAAGGAGGTGTTTGTTATGGCACGGGTGGTGACTGGACGAATAACGGTCACGAGGGTTGGCATTGATTGGCTAACGGGTAGATGAGTGTGACGTGGATGGCATTGATTGGCCAACGGGAAGATGAGTGTGAAATGTGACAGGGTAATGGGGTACGGTGGCAGAGTGAGGTTGGCGGTATTGGATGAGCGGTTAGGCAGGTTCCCGGAGGGGGGGTAGATGGTAAGTGGAATTGAGCCGAGGGGGGGGGGGATCCNCCCCCCACCGTTAAAGGCAGAAAGGTCGGGGGGTCTGAAAATCACTGTCGGTCATTGATCTGGGCGTTGTTCGATCAACCGCTGAAAAATGTGCACCTTTTAGTCGCATAATGACAAAAGGTCATATCCCGATAGAACTTAGGATAAAAAACATGTTGTGGGTAGCGCTAGCTCACCCTTCTTTATTTTTTTCACCAAGGGGTCATTTGCTAATGTAAACACATCAAATTAACTCAAATACAAGGTATTTAATCAATCTTTTTGCAAATCTTTATTGAAATAAACCATGCTAACCTAACTCCTAGTCTAATCAACTAACCTATTAATCCAGCTTAGAATGCTGGATTAATAATTACTCTAATGTAATATATTTGGACAAGGTTACACTGTTTGGATAGATTTATTTACTAACCTATCTAATTTGGCCAAGATTAGACTGTTTGGCCAAATTTATTCACTATCCTATCAACACAATTTTAAAAGGTTTGATCATGATTATACAGTATGTTAGCACTAGAAGTCACCTCCAGATTGCATAGAAGGTAATCCAAGTACCCATCAGTTTGTGTAAGTGTAATTGAGTTTTAAGAGGTCAAATGGAGAAGACTCAATGAAAATAACGTTCTAACTCAGAAATCTGGACTAGCATGCATAAGCAATTGAGGTTTGGAATCAACTTCAGTCAGTATGTTGGAGTAAGGGTGAATAGAGGGAAGACTTTGGTGAGGAGAGTGTAGAGGTCTGTTGTGGACATCTGGTCTTCCAGCAGCCTAAAGAGGAAAAACTTAAACATGAGATCCTCTTGAATTCAAATCTTAAAGAAACTGAAAGAAATTATAACAACACTATAATATAACATTTATCATAATATAGTCATAACAATCCATGTGAATCAGTCATTCAAGAATCCTCTCAATATTAGAAGCAAATAATATGGAGTAAGAAAGTTGAATTAGATTAGCCAAGATGTCTCAAAAACAAATACATAACCAGAGAAGCAGTGTTCTTCATAAAAATATTACAATAGCAGGGAGCCTAGCTCAACCATTCGACCCGAACAAAATATCAAAATTGCTTATATATACTAAAATGCTGCAAGCACCAAGAATGTGATCAGATCACTACTTTCAAATCCTTCAGTCAGTGCCCACTCTGTCAGGTTGTGTAGAATTCATGATGTCAGACGCGAGCCAGGCATAGTTATGTGCTTTACAGGAAAAATTGCCCATAAGGAAGCTTCAGATCGTAGGTGTGCCTTCATGGCTTCTCTCTGCAACGTTTTCCATTTATGGTATGAGGCGAGGTCTCAACTCCTACCCACAATCTTCAATAACTATCTTCATTGGGATTAGGACTGGGCCTGACACCCATAACGGTTCGCAGATAGTGCCAATGAATTCTGTGAGTCCATCCTGACACCTCGAGGCCATGAATGGTCTTTGTCTATGACAAATGCGTGCTTTGTAGGTGGCAGTCTGATAGCGTATGCGCAGGGGTGATGTGGAGCGAGGTGCTTGGAAAAAACTTTCATGCCCCAACGAGTGAGCGACGACCATGCACTGCTCTTGGATAGGATGTTATATGAGCACGTGGTTGCGGGGACACCAAAAGAGGTTTGAACTCACACCACTTTTGGGCCAGCAATCCACTGCCTTCTGCCACGTATAACTTTTGCCAAACCACCGTTTCAATTGCAGGATCGCTCAATAATTTTATTGATCGAGAAAGTTGCATCCCCACAATGAAGCATGGTCATTAATCTGGACACAGTCTGCGATCTGGGTGCACCTGTTAGATTTAGCGTTACTACAAAGCTTAACCGTCTACCAAATTTAGAATCTTTCGCAACGCACCCCGACTTTGGATGACACACATTTGTGGGTTTTTAGGCCCCCTTCTTTCTCGTTTTGTTACCCAAGGGCCAAATCCAAAGGAAAAATGCAAGAATATTTGATAACATTAAGCTCCATGGGGGATAGAGTCATCCCTGCGAGGCTCTAAGAACTCCTCTTGCAGTTCCAGTCACCTTCTACATTGGGCTATAGAGTTAAGCTCAAAACACCCTGCTGAGGAATACAGGTTGATAAGTAAAAAAATGAAAATAAACACACGTGCTCCAAGGAGCTTATTTATGTACAATCCTAAACTAATTTAATTTTTACACAGTGCTAGGTGAAATAAAACTTCCACCATATCCATTCAAGCAACTTCCTAGTTGCAAATTTGTTTATTTTGTCAATGATCAATAGAAGATAATGCAATCGTGACAACAGAACGGTTACATCTTCAACTTCTCTCCAAAGGATGAAGTTGAGATACAGTTGGGCGGCTCCAAGATATGAAGGAAATACCACTCCAATTACTCACTGACAGGATTATAGAATGAGTGTAAAACTCCATAAAATTTGTAACAGACAGCCCATTCTGCTCCACAGCTGCTCACACAGGGATGAATATCTTTGGTAAGCACAGGTGGGTGAACAGTTGATGCAGGATGACTAGACCCGGGTGATGGTTTCTCACTGACAGGCTTTGGAAAGGAGATAAAATGCCCCTCTGGCTCTTCCTCTTATCCTTCATGGCTCTCCCAAGGGCCAGATTCATAATCATCGTAAACAGGACCCGTGGGAAAGATTTTCTCTTTGATCTACTGCTCAATGTCTTCTGCAGGCTCAGGATGGCTAATTTCCTCATAATATTTTTCTTCAACGAACATAGGATGGTACTCTGCAGTATGTTCTTGGAAATCCTGCATATCCAGCTCAAAATATGATTCGTATTTGTCATACAAAGGCTGGTTTCCCACCGAGTCATCAAAATATGATGCAGGGATCTGCTTCTCTTCATCTGAATACACAACTATTTTTTCACTTGAATCTGAGACAAAATTTCCATTAGGGGCAGAATATGCTACCTCTATGACTATGTAATCATCAACCTCACCATCATGAGCAGGGCTGCCAAGAACATCTGCTCCTAGGACTGGAAAATCCTCTGCGTTTTCTTCAAAAGAGAAACTAACATGATCTACCTTCAGTTTATCCATCCTTGCAAAAAGTGACCTCGCCAGCCACACCAACTCATCCAGGGCATCTTCTTCCTCCTCACAGCCTTCCTCCTCACAACTTTCATAGCCTTCATCCTCACAACTTTCATTCAAAACAGTCATACCTTGAACAAAGTCTTTATATTCTTCACAACAATTATGACAAATTAACTTAGAGGAATAATACCTTTGACAATGCTTATTGAAAGCTACATGAAATTATTCCAGGGAGGAGATGCTAGTAGGGGGTAAGGAGTGATACCATTCATGAACATCTCCTGCTAATGAGAACACAAAAATCTCTAATAATACATCCTCATGATGTATCTCCCATTGATGCATGATTTCATGAAACTCACAGAGATGCTCTGCAGGGTTGTCCTCTTTATGCTCTTTAAATATGGGAAAAAAATCACCCCATTCATCCATAGTAGGAACAACATTAGGAAAACCAGGAACCACAGAAAAATTGAAGGGAGCAAACCTTCAAGCTAGAATTTTGTCCATTTCAGACCAGTGGAGTCGCCAATCAATCCTTTAACCATGGAGTTGCTAGGTGAATGATATGCAGTCTGAAGGTGTCTGGTCTTTGTTCAACATCAAAAACCAGATTTGTTCATTATCATTCTTCTAGAGAGATTTTTAATCTGGGCCAGCAGCTAAAGCCTTCACGAGAAAGATTTCCTTTCTTGATAATCCTCTCTGGGTAAGTTTCAGGTGTAGCCTGAGGCAGTTGTGTGGGTCTGCCTCTGGAAGCCACGACCGAAACAGTGGATTCGTCAGGTGCACAGTTGCAATATTTGATGTACTGAGTTCTGATGCACCTTCAAAATTAGTAAGCTTTGTCATTCAATCCCAGGGAAAAATATTCAATTCGTTCCCCAACAATGGCGCCAGAAATGTTAGCACTAGACGTCACCTCTAGATTGCATAGAAGGTAAGCCCAGTACCCATCAGATTATGTAAGTGTAATTGAGTTTTAAGAGGTGAAATGGAGAAGAATCAATGAAAATAACGTTCTAACTCAGAAATCATGACTAGCATGCATAAGCAATTGAGGTTTGGAATCAAATTTAGTCAGTAAGTTGGAGTAAGGGTGAATAGAGGGAAGAATTCGGTGAGGAGACTATAGAGGTCTGTTGTTGACATCTGGTCTTCTAGCAGCTTAAGGAGGAAAAACTTAAACACAAGATCCTCTTGAATTCAAATCTCAAAGAAACTGAAAGAAATTATAACAACACTATAATATAACATTTATCATAATACAATCATAACAATCCATGTGAATCAGTCATTCATGAATCCTCTCAATATCAACAGAAAATAAGATGGAGTAAGAAAGATGACTTAGATTAACCAAGATGTCTAAAAAAAAAATACATAACCAGAGAACCAGTGTTCTTCATAAAAATATTACAATAGCAGGGAGCCTAGCTCAACCATTTGACCCGAACAAAATATCAAAACTGCCTATATATACTAAAATGCTGCAAGCACCAAGAATGTGATTAGATCACTACCTTTAGTCGACGCCCACTCTCTCAGGTTGTGAAGACTTCATGATGTCAACGTGATCCAGGCATAGTTATGTGATTTACAGGAAAAATTGCCCATAAGGAAGATTCAGGTCGTAAGTGTGCCTTCATGGCTACTCTCTACAGTGTTTTCCATTTATGGGATGAGGCGAGGTCTCAACTTTTTCCCACAATCTTTAATAATTGTCTTCATTGGGATTATGACTGGGCTAATTGTTCTCAGACGATGCCAATGACTTCTGCGAGTCCATCCCGATGCCTCGAGGCTATGAATGGTCTTTGTCTATGACCAATGTGCACTTTGCAGGTGGCATTCTGATAGCGTATGCGCAGGGGTGATGTGGAGCGAGGTGCCTGGCGAAAACTCGCATGCCCCAATGAGTGAACGATGGTCATGCGTTGCTCTTGGATAGGATGTTATATGAGCACGTGATTGCGGGGCCGCCAAAAGCGGTTTAAACTCAGACCTCTTTTAGGCCCGCAATCCACCGCCTTCTGCCATGTATCACTTTCGCCAAACCATGGTTTCAATTGCATGACTGCTCAATAATTTTATCGATTGAGCAAGTTGCATCTCCGCAATGAAGCATGGTTGTTGATCTCAACACGGTCTGCGATCTGGGTGCACCTGATATATTTAGCATTATTGCCAAGCTTAACCTCCCGCCAACTTTAGAATCCGCCACAATGCGCCCCAACTTTGGATGACACACACTTGTGGGTTTTTAAGCCCCCTTCTTTCGCATTTTTTCACCCAAGGGCCAAATCCAAAGGAAAAAATCCCCCCTACAAGAATATGTGATAACACAGTATGAATCAAACCAAGCTTATTTCAAGGGGTTTTATATTTTCTCTTTTTTTTTTTATACCCTCTTTTGTTTTTTTATATTTTATATTTTTTCTTTTCTTTTATTTTTCTTTTTCTTTTTCTTTTTCTTTTGTAAATCATTTGCAGAATAAAATATAATTTACAATATAATACAACTAGAGGAAGAGATTCTAATCAACATGTGATCCTATGAAATATAGGGTTATAACAGGCTGGAGAGGGATGACAGAGGGTTGACCGTTGTTGTAATAAACAAAGGAGGCACAAAAGTGGAGGGAGTAGTGGAGTATGATTCCTTGTCGATGAAGCAGCCCCAAGGGTATCTCAACACACGATGGGGAGGAGGGATGATTGGGCCTTGGGTGAAGGAAGTGATCGAGCCAAGAAAATTGTTGTCTGGAAGGTTTTTTTCACGAAAGGTAGGTGTTGGCAGAAGGGCAGACCCATGGTTCAACGCTTAACAACGCACCAACAAAACCTTGACGAACGCGAAGCAGGCAAAGTCTCACCCGAGGTAGAAGCAGGGGGGGTTACAAGACGCAGGTGTCTATAACCAAGATGGGACACAAATCTATGATCAAAGTGTTAGAATATAGAAGATGGTGTGCTCGTTTTACCTATTGACGATACCCTTGTCACCCAACCATAATCCAAAGCCTCCCTCCGAGCACCTTAACCTTGACTAAGAATTCCTTCGGAAGCAACCCTAGGCTAGATAGCCAAACAAAGGGTAGCGCACCTTTCCCCAAAGATAGTGCATCACAAAAAGTTGATTAGATAGTCCAAACCCTAGCCAAGATATATTCAAGCCAATACTGAGAACTAGCTGTTGTTGCAGCTGCACCTGCAACTCTCCTCCACATGTGCGCACCAACTAGTTACTGCAGTGCACACCAAACTGGGAACTGCAATTCTGAGATGTTGTCAAATGAGAACTGGCGCCCTGTATTTATAGTGGTTATGCCAGTTTTGTTGGGGGCGACTTCTCCTTCTGGATAAGTGTATGTTCAGTATATTATTATTATTTCTGGTCGACTTCTTCTCTTGGAGGCTAATAACCTAATATAAATTATCTTCTTGAGCCGACAAGGCTTCTAGGGTTATTAGCCAACTCATTAGGGTTTCTCTTGCTTCCCGGAGTCTTCTATTCTCGTCAGGTTCACACGTGGAGGTAAATACCTCCCGCAGCTACCATAATATTAACACTCCCTCCTAGCTAGAGAGGTATTTACAAGTAATGGACTTGAGCACAAAACATACCATTTACTCGGTAGCATCAATATAGTCATCTAGATTGCTTCATGACTAGATCATGAGCATCACCATCATCATCAGCTGCATCATCTCTCGAAATCATACTTCATCTGAGTAATTAGATATGATGCTGGATAAGTCACTCTCATCATAGAGTGATACAAGAGGAGTAAAATCTCTGAACTATTTTCCATCTAGAAAATCTATGTTCATCATTCATCTAAATGATCATTATCTCCTATAAGTTGCTGATACTTTTCAAAGCAATTAGAACAAGGATAGAACACACCTGTGTCTATTCATAGTAGTACATAACTACAATTCAGTGGTTCACTACCACACTAAGTAACACACAAGTACTTGATCAACAACGTAATGGTTGAGAATAGTGGAACATATCCACCACAGTAGTCCTCATCTATTGTCATACAATCTTCATAACAAACATCTAATAACAACCTGCATAGAAACAATGTTATGATATATACTGAATTATTTAGGCCAATATTTCACTCACATCTGTGAGCTCTGAAAGAATATCTACCTCATGAACAGTGGAACACATCCACCACAATAATCTATATCTACTGTCTTCATAACAAACATCTGATAGCAACCTGCACAGAAACAATGTTATGATATAAACTGATTTGTCTAGGCCAATATTTCACTCACATTTGTGAGCTTTGAAAGAATATCTTCCTCAAAATAGTGAAACATATTCACCATCATCTGATGCCATCCTACACAGAAAAATATTGTTAAACATAAACTGAATCATCTGGGCCAATCTTTCACTCACGTTTGTGAGATCTGAAAGAATATCTTCCCTCATCAGCAATGGGCTATCTTCCCTATTCTTCTCAACCAAGGAAGAAGGATTGTTTCTGATTTCTGAGCCTGGACCATTTCTCACCCTAGGTCATTCTTCCTACACTAATCAAAGTGCACCCTGGACAAAATGTATAAACCCTAAGAAATGTTTGGACCATTCCCCACCCTGGGCCATTCCACCTACACTAATTAAAGTGCACCCTGGAGAGAATGTATAAACCTTAAGGAATGACTGTCCCTGATTGATGAGCCTGGACTATTCCCCACCATGGGCCATTCCTCGTACACTTATCAAAGTGCACCCTGGAGAGAATGTATAACCCTAAGGAATAACTGTCCGGACCATTCCCCCCTTGGGCCATTCCTCCTACACTTATCAAAGTGCACCTTGGAGAGAATGTGTAACCCTAAGGAATGTCTATCCTGCATCAACCTCCAAAATGGACCATTCTTCGAAACTGCTCACAATTGTGAACTTCAAAAGAATGACTGCCCGGTGAGGCGAACCATTCTACTAGACCACTACTTAGAGTGACTGCCAAGAAGAATGATTGTCCTAGACCACTCCCCATGTTAACCACAATGGGAAGTCGTTGTCTATGATACATCAACAATCAGTCTGCCTCCCATGTTAACTACAATGGGAAGTCACTGTCCGTTAGAAATCTCAATCCACTTTCTGAACAAGAAAGCATCTGTCCAAGTTGGACTATTTTTCAATTACAAAGATAAATAATATTTTCAGTGCTCTCTCCTAACTTGGAGAGTCATTTCTTCCTTAATAAGAAGGAAGTTGTTTCAACGAGCTCTAGCTTGAGTATGCAAACTCTCTCATATTGGATAGAAGCTTTTACGAAAATGTCTGCTTATCTGCTCATCTGTGGAGATATGTATTGGAGAAATCATTTTCTCCTTTATGGACTTTATCATGGATAATGTAATGCTTGTACTTTAGTCTGGAACACTTGTGAAGGCTTCATGTAGATTTGAACAATAGAGCATATCATAGTTGGAGAACTGGAACATATCCATGTGGCACTTCTTCTGTCATCATGAGATCTGATCTTCTGAGTAGTCATATTGATGTTATAGGAAATCTTCACCACGCTTCTGCTGTGCACTAGAGGTTCTCCACCAAGTTGTCTTCTTCTTATCTGCATACAGGAGTCTCTTTCTGGTATGCCTCAAAGTCTTGAGATTGCTCTTCATACGCTCTTTATTCAATTTCTCTGGAGAACATTCTTTGCCTTCATCTGATGTAGAACTCCAACTCATGGATGTTGCAGATGATACAATGACTCATGTAGTGATATGTCTAGTGTACTGGAACAAGTAATCATCATAGTCTTCTCCCTCCATCTGAGAGAACCTCTGGTTCTGGATATTGCAATTCTTTCATTCATAAGTCTTCCATACATTGTTCTCCATCATGAATTTCAGGTCTTCTGCTTGATTGCTTTTAGTGAGTTCATATCAGGCTGGTAATCTTGTGATTCTTTGATACAATGACTGGTTGTTTTGGTTTCTTTTTCTTTCTTGGAATCTTCATGTTTTTCTTTTACTTTTGGGTCCATAGAGTTTCTTATATATTCCATGCCCTAGAGATTCCACTTCTTCCTTTCATCACGGATCTGGATGGACAACCAAGAATGCTTTAAGGCTTCTCTTCGAAGATGTCTTCTTTTGCGGTTGAACACGTACTGTCTTTTCATGGCTACTACCATGGATATACATTTCATCATCTTCAATGGATCATAGGATTAGCTCCCTCATAACCCTTGCTTCATGTAAGAGTGCATATAATTGGCTCCCTTCGTCTGATAGAGTCCATGCTTCCATCTGCATCCTTATTGTCTTCTACAATATGTAACTGGCTCTTCTATCTCACAGAGTCCACGCTTCCGTCTTGTTGTCTTCTACAAAATTTCATAATTCTTTTTCTGATTCCTCTTGATGTCTGACTTCTAAGTCTCTTCATGATTGATTCGGCTTATCTTGCAGTAGCTTCCACATGATTTGTGTTTCATCCTTTTACGTGTATTATCTAATGATATTCATTCTTATCTTGTTGTTCTTCCATAGGTATAGTTCTTCTTGGAACACATTATCTTCCAAGAGATAGATATACAAGATACATACAAAGACGATGCAAACAAGATATGTACAAGAAATAAGAAGAGTGTTGTTACCTTTTAGTAGAAGAAGTCTCTTCCATCCTGCTTAGTCTTCTTTGTAGGTTCCTTTTCTTCGGCAATCGATGCTTCATGTTTCTCCTTCCTTTTCTTTAGCTCGGGACACTAATTCTTGTAGTGACCGTACTTTTGACAATTGAAGCATTGTATTTTTGAAATGTCTTTCTCTTGATTTGGCTTCCTCCTTGAACCAAACTTCCTTTTGTTCCTGAAGTTCTTGAATCTTGCTGTGAAGGCTTGATAATTGTACTTCTTTTGAGGTTTCTCTTTTGCATTGATCCTTGATTCTTCTTGAGCACAGCATGTCCAAATTTCTTCAAATGTCGAGTATTCCTTCCTTGTGTTCATGCTTGCGGAAAATGCATCCCATGTCTTGGGAAGACCATTGAGTATTATGTTCACCAATTCCTTTTCTGAAGTGATCTCTTCAATATCTTGTAGTTGATCTCTTAACTGGGAGATCCTTACAAAGTATGATGTTATGTTGTCGTCGTCATTCATCTTCATGTTACGGAGTTCATTCTTCATACTCATAATGTGTCCAATGTTTCTGACTGAGAAGAGATTTGTTAGGGCATCGTACATTTTCTTCGATGAGTCAAGATGGGATATGTAAGGTATCAAGTGGTCTTTTATGGAATCCACTATGATACTCATGGCATTGATGTCAACATCTTTGAACTTCTCCATAGCTGCAACATTTGCGGTTCCTTCTCTTTTCCTTCTTCAAACTCTGGCTTCACAATCTTTCCTTTCACAATATCCAACACTTTATTCTTAGCAAGGATGAGGTCAATCCTTTTCTTCCACGCTCTGAAGTTAGAGGCTCCATCTAACTTGTTCTCAGACTTCATAGAGTTCGTCATGGCTTGCTTGACTTAGTCAAACCCTAGATTTGACCAGAAATCCAAACTTCACGTCTTGGCCCTCTGAGAGTACTAGGAGATGCGCTGGGCTAGGGCGCACTGATCTATCTGGATATTAGGTCAATATCGTTACTTAAGGTGCCTCAACAAGAGGTTTAGGGTTTCTGCAATTGCTTCTGCTGGTAACCCTAGCTGCAGTGCTTTTGGAAACTGCTCCTGCTAGTAACCCTAGCGGTTGTTCCTCAACGAGCTCAATATCTAGCGGCTATGTTTCCTTCCAGCGTTTTAGGCTGACTGAAGGGGTGTGGGCCCATAACCTATTAGAATATAGAAGATGATGTGCTTGTTTTACCTATTGACGATACCCTTGTCACCCAACCATAGGCCGAAGCCTCCCTCCGAGCACCTTAACCTTGACTGAGAATTCCTCTGGAAGCAAACCCTAGGCTAGATAGCCAAATAAAGGGTAGTGCACATTTCCCCAAGGATAGCACATCACAAAAAGTTGATCAGATAGTCCAAACCCTAGCCAAGAGATATTCAAGCCAATACTGAGAACTAGCTGTTGTTGCAGCTGCAGCTGCAACTCTCCTCCACATGTGCGCACCAACTGGGAACTACAGTGCACACCAGACTGGGAAATGCAATTCTGAGATGCTGTCAAATGAGAACTGGCGCCCTGTATTTATAGTGGTTCTACTAGTTTTGTTGGGGCCGACTTCTCCTTCTGGATAAGTGTCTGTTCAATATATTATTATTATTTCTGGCTGACTTCTTCTCTTGGAGGCTAATAACCTAATATAAATTATCTTCTTGAGCCGACAAGGCTTCTAGGGTTATTAGCCAACTCATTAGGGTTTCTCTGCTTCCCAGAGTCTTCTATTCTCGTCAGGTTCACACGTGGAGGTAAATACCTCCCACAAATACCATAATATTAACACAAAGCACCTTGCATAATGTTCTATTAATGCTTAGAAAGTGATATACATTACTTCCTTAACATCGCAGAGCATAACCAAAGTTAGATCGATGCAATAGTAATGAATGATTATATACCCTGAGCAATTAACACTTAGCATTATAAGTTAAATATATCATCCATTTACCCTTAACACAAGTAAAGAACTTAAGCAACAGGAGATCTATCCATTATACATAATAATCTAAGCACTAAGAAGATTCATAACAGAAATAAAACAACACAAAGAAAACCATAAGACACCAGATATACGTGATTCACCCCAATGTAGGGCTACGTCCACCAACTGCTTCACCTCTTTATTATTCACCAAAATCTTACATTCAGTCACTCCAGTGCACTAAGCCGCCGAGTCGAACTCTGCCCAAGACAAGAGATCTGCGCACTAAGCACCAGATCCTCCTTCTTTACACTAGGTACTAGATCTGCGCACTGAGCATTACAAGCACTAAGCACCCTCTACAACATCACAGTCGAGCGCTAAGCCTCGACCACATACATCCCTTTGCACAAAGCATTAGTGATCTACTTGAGCTCCCCTTCTTGTACAATACATTCCTCTTATTTATAGTTTAAAAAATCTTACAATAGGGCCAAACATGGGGAGAACCCATGGGCTGACATCCCAAAACCTGTTACACAACCCTAGAGAACCCTTTACTATCCACATAGCCCGCAAAATAAGTGAGATCCATGATCTCAGCTCTGCCTAGGTGCTCCTTCCTCAACCATTGTGTCGAGGTCCAAAAGTGGGCCAAAACTGACCAAATTTTCCTCAAAACTTGGTCGAGGGCCAACAATAGGGCCACGACCTCTTGTCATGGAAGCTCTATCCAGAGCGCTATGACGACTTCGAGCTCTTTCACGAGGCATTGTCAACAAGCGATGCACGGGAAGGATGGAGTAGGGAAGCAATGGAGGGAAGGGAATGGCGATGACCAGGGAGCAGAACAAATGCATCATATGGGAACCTGTGAAAAGATGATGGGAACCAGTGTGCAACGATATGAAACAAAATACAAACAACAACAACAAATGGAACAAAGTGTAATCACGATGGGGGAGGCTTAACATAAAGAAATCGACAGGTGGAGAGTCCAAACGTGTTGCAATGAATGCAACAACCTAGATAGTGGAGAAAACCACCAACATTGTATCGATGCCCTTCTGAACGCAGGTTCTCTCATGAGTCGGACTGATGAGCATAATGAATGGGGAGGTGATGACCTTGTATTTCAAACAGGGCGCCTTAACTACGGGTGGTTGGCATTGCCAGGTGGCTAACCAACCCAAACCCAACCGTCGTCAATAACTTATGGTGACAGCCCATCCGGGGAGAAATAATATATTATTATAATTGGAGTAATAAAACTTATAATTATTATAAACCTTATATAACAATATTAGCTAAATTTAAAATAAAGCTTGATCATAAATATAAAATATATATTAATGTAAAATTAAATTTATATTTACTATAATGAATTATTAAATAGTAATAATTTAAATACAATTTATTAGTATAATCATTATAAAAATATGTCACTAAATCACTTTAGTGAGTAATAATTTAGATATAGTTTATTCTTATAATTATTATAAGTCATTCTAAATTCTAAATAAAAATCTAGGATCTTCTCTAATACTTTTTTTAAACATTAATCTAAAATATAATTAACATTTTATATTAATAATATTATTATATTTTGAGATGTTTTACAAAAAAAATTTAAACATTAATCTAAAATATAATTAACATTTTATATTAATAATATTATTATATTTTGAGATGTTTTACAAAATTTATATGTCCTTTTTCTAGATGGTTATTATTTATGCAATTTTTACAATAACTCTGAATATTACTATTACACTACCATTGTTTTCTAATTTTGTATTTCATTTTATATTAATATTTTTCTATTTTTTAAATTGTTTTAGTAATTATAATTATATGATAGTTGTCTATTTTTTATTGAATGGTTTAATAGTAATATTTTTTAAATGAGAAAATGATTTTGTTTATAAGAAATACTAACATAATCACAATTTTTTTCAATAACATCATCATTTCCTTCTAAGATTTTAGAATCTTTAGAATTACAAAGTATATATATATATATATATATATATATATATATATATATATATATATATATATATATATATATATATTATTTGAAAAAAATGTTCCATACANAAAATATATATATATATATATATATATATATATATATATATATATATATATATATATATATATATATATATTATTTGAAAAAAATGTTCCATACACATTTTTTTCAAAAAGGTTAGTAGATCTAGGAATTATAAGATTTTAGAATCTTTAGAATTACAAAGTATATATCTGATATTTGAAAAGATGGTGCATGTACATTTTTTCCAAAATTGAAAGGTTAGTATATTTAGGAATGAAAGATTCAACATTACATTATTGTTTTGTGAATATATACTTTATTATATGATTTAAGAATTCTTCACAAGCATTTTGGCTTGTTTGTTATTCAAAACATTCAACAATTGATTCTACTAGATGAAATATAAAAAATTAATATGTTTATTTGAAATTTTAATTAACAAAATTAGATAGGAAAATATGTAAAAATTCTTTTCAATTTATAAACCTAAAATAATATATAAATAACATGATAAATGAATTTCAATCTATAAATCTAAAATAAAGTAAAAGTACGTTAGTAGTTCTCTTCAAGATATTGAATTGAATAAAAGTTGAAACTTTTTTCACAATAAACTATCTTTCATATTATCTTACGAGATGCTTATCTCAATGGGGATTCCTTGATAATAGTTGTTTAGAATTGTGATTTAATCTTCATCATTTATTTTTCTTAGAGTTGTGATTTAGTTAAAACTCTTCATCATTTTTTTTTGCTCATGTGCTAATCTCAATGGCGATTAAGTGAATAGTTGTTTATTCAATATAGAAAGTGCTCTTCTTTTGATCACTCAGTATGTATGTTTTATTAAAAGTTAAAACATATTAAAGTTTTTATATAAATAGTAT
>ML780153.1:159581-177016 GCA_009831015.1 Picea engelmannii | reverse complement strand
AATCGTTTACCAAAATGTCCGCTTATCTGCTCATCTGTGGAGATATGTATTGGAGAAATCATTTTCTCCTTTATGGACTTTATCATGGATAATGTAATGCTTGTACTTTAGTCTGGAACACTTGTGAAGGCTTCATGTAGATATGAACAATAGAGTATATCATAGTTGGAGAACTGGAACATATCCATGTGGCACTTCTTCTGTCATCATGAGATCTGATCTTCTGAGTAGTCATCTTGATGTTATAGAAAATCTTCACCACGCTTCTACTGTGCACTAGAGGTTCTCCAACAAGTTGTCTTCTTCTTATCTGCATACAGGAGTCTCTTTCTAGTATGCCTCAAAGTCTTGAGATTGCTCTTCATACGCTCTTTGTTCAATTTCTCTAGAGAACATTCTTTGCCTTCATTTGATGTAGAACTCCAACTCATGGATGTTGCGGATGATACAATGACTCCTGTAGTGATATGTCTAGTGTATTGGAACAAGTAATCATCATAGTCTTCTCCCTCCATCTGAGAGAACCTCTGGTTCTAGATCTTGCAATGCTTTCATTCATAAGGTTTCCATACACTGTTCTTCATCACGACTTTCAGGTCTTCTGCTTGATTACTTTTAGTGAGTTCATATCAGGCTGGTAATCTTGTGATTCTTTGATACAATGACTGGTTGTTATGGTTTCTTTTTCTTTCTTGGAATCTTCATGTTTTTATTTTACTTTTGGGTCCATAGAGTTTCTTATAGATTCCATGCCCTAGAGATTCCACTTCTTCCTTTCATCATGGATTTGGATGGACAACCAAGAATGCTTTAAGGCTTCTCTTCGAAGATGTCTTCTTTTGCGGTTGAACACGTACTGTTTTTTCATGGCTACTACCATGGATATACATTTCATCATCTTTAATGGATCATAGGATTAGCTCCCTCCTAACCCTTGCTTCATGTAAGAGTGCATATAATTGGCTCCCTTCGTTTGATAGAGTCGATACTTCCATCTGCATCCTTATTGTCTTCTGCAATATATAATTGGCTCTTCTGTCTGACAAAGTCCATGCTTCCGTCTTGTTGTCTTCTACAAAATTTCATAAGTCTTTTTCTGATTCCTCTTGATGTCTGACTTCTAAGTCTCTTCATGATTGATTCGGCTTATCTTGCAGTAGCTTCCACATGATTTGTATTTCATCCTTTCACGTGTAGTATCTAATGATATTCATTATTATCTTGTTGTTCTTCCATAGGTATAGTTCTTCTTGGAACACATTATCTTCCAAGAGATAGATATACAAGATACATACAAAGATGATGCAAACAAGATATGTACAAGAAATAAGAAGAGTGTTGTTACCTTTTAGTAGAAGAAGTCTCTTCCATCCTTCTTAGTCTTCTTTGTAGGTTCCTTTTCTTCGGCAATCGATGCTTCGTGTTTCTCCTTCCTTTTCTTTAGCTCGGGACACTAATTCCTATAGTGACCGTACTTTTGACAGTTGAAGCATTGTATTTCTGAAATGTCTTTCTCTTGATTTGGCTTCCTCCTTGAACTAAACTTCCTTTTGTTCCTGAAGTTCTTGAATCTTGTTGTGAAGGCTTGATCATCGTACTTATTTTGAGGTTTCTCTTCTGCATTGATCCTTGATTCTTCTTGAGCACAGCAAGTCCAAAGTTCTTCAAATGTCGAGTACTCCTTCCTTGTGTTCATGCTTGCGGCAAATGCATCCCATGTATTGGGAAGACCATTGAGTATTATGTTCACCAATTCCTTTTCTGAAGTGATCTCTTCAATAGCTTGTAGTTGATCTCTTAACTGAGAGATCCTTACAAAGTGTGATGCTATGTTGTCGTCGTCATTCATCTTCATGTTACGGAGTTCATTCTTCATACTCATAACTTGTCCAATGTTTCTGATTGAGCAGAGATTTGTTAGGGCATCGTACATTTTCTTTGATGAGTCAAGATGGGAGATGTAAGGTATCAAGTGGTCTTTTATGGAATCCACTATGATACTCATGGCATTGATGTCAACGTCTTTGAACTTCTCCATAGCTGCAACATTCTACGGTTCCTTCTCTTTTCCTTCTTCAAACTCTGGCTTCACGATCTTTCCTTTCACAATATCCAACACTTTATTCTTAGCAAGGATGAGGTCAATCCTTGTCTTCCATGCTCTGAATTTAGAGGCTCCATCTAACTTGTTCTCAGACTTCATAGAGTTCGTCATGGCTTGCTTGACTTGGTCAAACCCTAGATTTGACCAGAAATCCAAACTTCACGTCTTGGCCCTCTGAGAGTACCAGGAGATGCGCTGGGCTAGGGCACACTAATCTATCTGAATATTAGGTCAATATCCTTACTTAAGGTGCCTCGACAAGAGGTTTAGGGTTTCTGCAACTGCTTCTGTTCGTAACCTTAACTGCAGTGCTTTTGGAAACTGCTCCTGCTAGTCACCCTAGCGACAGTTCCTCAACGACCTCAATATCTAGTGGCTATGTTTCCTTCCAGCGTTTTAGGCTGACTGAAGGGGTGTGGGCCCATAACCTGTTAGAATATAGAAGATGATGTGCTCGTTTTACCTATTGACGATACCCTCGTCACCCAACCATAGGTCGAAGCCTCCCTCCGAGCACCTTAACCTTGACTAAGAATTCCTCCAGAAGCAAACCCTAGGCTAGATAGCCAAACAAAGGGTAACACACCTTTCCCCAAGGACAACGCATCACAAAAAGCTGATCAGATAGTCCAAACCCTAGCCAAGAGATATTCAAGCCAATACTGAGAACTAGCTTCTGCTGCAGCTGCGCCTGCAACTCTCCTCCACATGTGCACACCAATTGGGAACTACAGTGCACACCAGACTGGGAAATGCAATTTTGAGATGCTGTCAAATGAGAACTGGCGCCCTGTATTTATAGTGGTTTTGCCAGTTTTGTTGGGGCCGACTTCTCTTTCTGGATAAGTGTCTGTTCAGTATATTATTATTATTTATGGCCGACTTCTTCTCTTGGAGGCTAATAACCTAATATAAATTATCTTCTTGAGATGAAAAGGCTTCTAGGGTTATTAGCCAACTCATTAGGGTTTCTCTTGCTTCCCGTAGTCTTCTATTCTCGTCAGGTTCACACGTGGAGGTAAATACCTCCTGCAGCTACCATAATATTAACACAAAGAACCTTGCATAATGTTCTATTAATGCTTAGAAAGTGATATACATTACTTCCTTAACATCGCGGAGCATAACCAAAGTTAGATTGATGCAATAACAATGAATGATTATATACCCTGAGCAATTAACACTTAGCATTATAAGTTAAATATATCATCCATTACCCTTAACACAAGTAAAGCACTTAAGCAACAGGAGATCTATCCATTATACATAATAATCTAAGCACTACGCAGATTCATAACAGAAATAACACAACACAAAGCAAACCATAAGACACCAGATATACGTGGTTCACCCCAATGTAGGGCTACGTCCACCAACTGCTTCACCTCTTTATTATTCACCAAAATCTTACATTCAGTCACTCCAGTGCACTAAGCCACTAAGTCGAACTCCGCCCAAGACAAGAGATCTGTGCACTAAGCACCAGATCCTCCTTCTTTACACTAGGTACTAGATCTGCGCACTGAGCATTACAAGCACTAAGCACCCTCTATAACATCATAGTCGAGCGTTAAGCCTCGACCACACACATCCCTTTGCACAAAGCATTAGTGATCTACTTGAGCTCCCCTTCTTGTACAATACATTCCTCTTATTTATAGTTTACAAAATCTTACAATAGGGCCAAACATGGGGAGAACCCATGGGCCGACATCCCAAAACCTGTTACAAAACCCTAGAGAACCCTTTACTATCCACATAGCCCGCAAAATAAGTGAGATCCATGATCTCAGCTCTGCCTGGGTGCTCCTTCCTTGACCATCGTGTCGAGGTCCAAAAGTGGGCCAAAACTGACCAATTTTTCCTCAAAACTTGGTTGAGGGCCAACAATAGGGCCACGACCTCTTGTCATGGAAGCTCTATCCAGAGCGCTATGACGACTTCGAGCTCTTTCACGGGGCATTGTCAACAAGCGATGCACGGGAAGGATGGAGCAGGGATGCAATGGAGGGAAGGGAATGGCGATGACCAGGGAGCAGAACAAATGCATCATATGGGAACCTGTGAAAAGATGATGGGAACCAGTGTGCAATGATATGAAACAAAATACAAACAACAACAGCAAATGGAACAAAGTGTCATCACGATGGGGGAGGCTTAACATAAAGAAATCGACGGGTGGAGAGTCCAAACATGTTGCAATGAATGCAACAACCTAGATAGTGGAGAAAACCACCAACATTGTACCAATGCCCATTTGAACGCAGGTTCTCTCACGAGTCGGACTAGTGAGCATAATGAATGGGGAGGTGATGACCTTGTATTTCAAACAGGGCGCCTTAACTACGGGTGGTTGGCATTGCCAGGTGGCTAACCAACCCAAACCCAATCGTTGTCGATAGCTTATGGTGACAGCCCATCCAGGGAGAAATAATATATTATTATAATTGGAGTAATAAAACTTATAATTATTATAAACCTTATATAAAAATATTAATATAACAATATTAGCTAAATTTAAAATAAAGCTTGATCATAAATATAAAATATATATTGGTGTAAAATTAAATTTATATTTACTATAATGAATTATTAAATAGTAATAATTTAAATACAATTTATTAGTATAGTCATTATAAAAATATGTCACTAAATCACTTTAGTTAGTAATAATTTAGATATAGTTTATTCTTATAATTATTATAAGTCATTCTAAATTCTAAATAAGAATCTAGGATCTTCTCTAATACTTTTTTTAAACATTAATCTAAAATATAATTAACATTTTATATTAATAATATTATTATATTTTGAGGTCCCCTAGGGGTAGGATAGTTGGTGACGGAGTGTGTTGTTAAGCAACTACAGGGTTAGGATAGTCGGTGACGGAGTGTGTTGTTAAGCAACTACGTGTTGAAAAGTCACCGGTTCGAAACCTACGGGGACAAAAAATCCAACCATGTTAATACTTTTCTATTTTTTAAATTATTTTAGTAATTATAATTATATGATAGTTGTCTATTTTTTATTGAATGGTTTAATAGTAATATTTTTAAAATGAAAAAACGATTTTGCTTATAAGAAATACTAACACAATCACAATTTTTTTTTGAATAACATTATCATTGTGTTCTAAGATTTTAGAATCTTTAGAATTACAAAGTATATATATATGAAAAAAATGTTTCACACATTTTTTTCAAAAAGGTTAGTAAATCCATAAATTATAAGATTTTAGAATCTTTAGAATTACAAAGTATATATATAATATTTAAAAAAATGTTGCATGTACATTCTTTCCAAAATTGAAAGGTTAGTATATCTGGGAATGAAAGATTCAACATTACATTGTTGTTTTTGTGAATATATACTTTATTATATGATTTAAGAATTATTCACAAGCATTTTGGCTTGTTTGTTATTCAAAACATTCAAGAATTGATTCTACTATATAAAATATAAAAATTTAATATGTTTATTTAAAATTTTAATTAACAAAATTAGATATAAAAGTATGTAAATTCTTTTCAATTTATAAATCTAAAATAATATATAAATAACATGATAAATGAATTTCAATCTATAAATCTAAAATAAAAATAAAGTAAAAGTATGTTAGTAGTTCTCTTCAAGATATTGAGTTGAATAAAAGTTGAAACTTTTTTCACAATAAACTATCTTTCATATTATCCTACAAGATGCTTATCTCAATGGGGATTCCTTGATAATAGTTGTTTAGAATTGTGATTTAATCTTCATCATTTATTTTTCTTAGAGTTGTGATTTAGTTAAAACTCTTCATCATTTTTTTTTTGCTCATGTGCTAATCTCAATGGCGATTAAGTGAATAGTTGTTTATTCAATATAGAAAGTGCTCTTCTTTTGATCACTCAGTATGTATGTTTTATTAAAAGTTAAAACATATTAAAGTTTTTATATAAATAGTATATATATTTATACCATTTTTTATTTTTAAATACATTTTTTATCATTATGTATCTAATTTTATTGTTTCTATTAAAAATAATGCGTATGCACAAAATCAAGCTAATAAAAATAATAATCTTTTGGACCATATAAAACAAATAAAAATAATAAACTGTATGCTAATCGCAACTATAAAACAAATAAAAATAATAAACTGTATACTAATTGCAGCTAGCTGTGTATTTCACCAAGACAGAAACACACTTAATCTAAAGAAAATATGCCCATAATAAAGCAAATTAGTAACAGTGAAAGCCTCGCAACATCTTGAGTTATTAATAACAACATTACTTTCTCAACTGGGTGGAGGGATAGACGACCGTGCAAGGGTGGAGGAATCTGCTCTTCCAAGCAATAGGAGAACCAAGGGTGGAAGAGGCCAATGAAACTTAGGAAAAAGTGAGAAAGCCTTGTAGGTCGAGAAACCATGTTTACTTGGTCCTCCTCTCCACAAGTTTTCAATCAATGATAAAACAGTGAAACTGAAAATGAAAGTAAATGTAATATAGTTTCATGGAATAGTACAATTGGTAAGACGTGTGCACATTCTTTTAAGTCACGAGTTCAAGTCTATGTTTCTGAGGCTGTGGGTTTACCACTCCCATATCATCTACTATGTAGAGAAGTATAGAGATGAGTTTCCAACCTGAATCATCTACTATGTGGAGAACTATAGAGATGAGTTTCCAACCTGAAATTTCTATGAAAAAAAAAAAAATCAACATTAAAAGCGGTGTGAAGGAAGTTTGTTTCACTGTCATGTAATTTGGTGAACAGTGTAGTCATAATCATTGATCGGTAAATAAGATCCATAAACATGCATTTGGTTGACAGAGTTTTAAAAACCGGAAGCTTATTCATCGCCATCACTGCAGGAGCGCTATTAACTGAGATCAGATATCAAAATTTAAATTTTAATTGGCTTTGGATTAATAGATGTCATGCATGATGATGAATGAATGCCATGGATGATGGGACGGATAATGCGCACAGAGATAGCTGACGACGTTAAAATGACAACGGCAGTGTGTTTACCACGGGGAAGTTTCAACGGAGGAGTTGCTCTGGATCTGTATGTGATTCCTTGGAGTTGCCATTTATTCCTTTTCCTACATCATTCTGACAAGAGGACAGGTGGAGATCTTTGTCTTCCTTTCAACATCATTATTTATATTTTGAATAAGGAATCATTAGGAGAAGAGGACAGCTCATCAATCTCCACCATTGATGAACAGAGATCAGATTTCAAAATTTAAATTTTAATTGACTTTGGATTAATGGTTGCCATGGGTGATGATGAATGAATGCGATGGATGATGGGACGGATGATGCGCACAGAGATAGCTGACGGCGTTAAATGGACAACGGCAGTGGGTTTACCAGCGGGATGCTTCAACGGAAGAGTTGTCATTGATCTGTACGTCATTCCTTGGGGTTACCATTTAATCCTTTTCCCTGCATCATACTGACAAGAGGACAGGGGGAGATCTTTGCCATCCGTTCAATATCATTATTCATATTTTGAACAAGTGGAGCTGCAAGGGCAGCAAGTCCCTGTCCCTGCCAACCGTGCACAGGGAATCACGTGTGTACACAAGATATCCGAAATCCAAGGTTAAGCATCCGCTTGAGCACAGGTTAGATTTCTTGATGGTCGTAGCAGAATAAAATTATATCGATCATGCATGATTGATTGATCAGAGAGAAAATTGTCGTTTGTGCACCAAATTTAAAGAAAAAAACGTAACTACTTTTTTTTTTCTTGGTGTTGGAATTTGGATACAGTCTTCTTGACTACTGTTAAAACATCAGCTTGATGTTTACAACTTTCAAGCTTCAAGAGTATAGTGCACCCGAGGATTGAGTCTCTTAATCAAAGATGGATTTGAAAGGCAAAATCACATGATGGTTCTAGCTATAAATGATTCGCACGGAATGAAATATATTATGAAATACATCACAACAGCCATAGAGACAAATTTAATTGTGGCATTTCTGAAGGAGCCAGAGAGTTATTCTAACATCAATATTTTCAGAAATCATTTTAAATATGTGCTCATATGTCATAAATTTCAGGCTTTGTCCAGCAGAACATTCCCTCTTGAAGTCACCCATAGAGTACATGCCATCCTACGAGACACCGCTGAGTCTACCAGGATCTATACTGATTTACCTACATAAGAAACTTTGAACAACGTTATCCTTTTAAAAGCCAAAATGCTATTAGATTCTGCTCTGTCCCAATTTTTATATTGATAATAATAATGTAGAATTAATAGATACTTTTATTCACAATTGTGTTATGTCGAAACTATCACAGATAAGTTGAGTCTTCTTTTTAACCACATCTAATAACCTATTTCCAAAAACTTGTCAGTGTCGCCATGCACAAACAAGACGTGTTAAGATAATGACTTTTCAGGCATAGGACATGTGTGAAATCGCTTTCCACCTATTCGAACAACTGTCTCACATGCAGGTTTTCCTTGAAGCCAGGGGTCCGAGTGAAGTTGGAGCGAGCCATGAGGCATTGTAGCAGACAATGCCCCTTCATCAGACAATGACTCTGTTAGTTTATTCAGTAGCATAAGCACCCAGCCAGAGGTGGTTTTTTTCCTGCGGACCCTAGTTCTCAATAGCTATCGCTCAAAGTAGTTATGAGAAGCTCATAGCATGGCGTTAGACACAGTAGGAGCCTTGTGCCCGTAGAAAGTCACAGAGCCACCTCGGTATATAGGTAATGGAACTTTGTAAACCATTGACCTCGCAGCGGTAGTACCAAGCATATCAGTGTTTTCTCGGTCCAACAAAGAAGCAGGATCACGATTCGCCCCATTCATAGTCCAGAAGAAATGATGTTGGCTATCTATCCACAGTTTAACGTTTCCACTCTTCTCGATCGAGACCCTCAAACAACGATTCTTCTATCTTTTATAAGAATAAAATGCAGGTATGTGAGCAACATTGAAGTAAAATTACTGCAATTTACAATGAAGAGAATGGCGCCTCCCGAACCTGAACCGGAGAGTCACGCGAGCAACATTGAAGTAAAAGTGCTACAACTTGCAATAAACGCTGTCAGAAAAATGCAGGTTCGACCCTGCAACCTACTACTGATAATTGTCTCACTTACCTATGATAATTGTCTTATATATGTAATCATGTAAAACCCAAAGCTTCAGTTTCAAWAGTCTAATCACATATTGAGTCTGTTTGCATATTGTAGYGATGGCAGTTCCCTTCATTATTGATATCATTGTTGAACTGATTTACCAGGCTAAATTTTGTGTAAAATATGTAAATTGTAAGCATTTGTTGGGGCAAGATATTGGTCCACTAAAAGTTAAGGATCTACAATAASTCGAACATCAACTGGAGGTCTCCCTGGCACATGTCAGGTCAAGGAAAGTAAGTTGAAATTTGGTCCTCGGGTTGTTCAGAGCCMCAGATTTGAGTCCACATAGCAGAAGTAGGCGTTRTGCTAAAGGTTCGCCGAACTGCTTACCAAAAGAGGGAGTTCATGCTGTCTGTATATGACCGAATGATCTTTATTGGTCATCTCGGAATTTGCAGGTTCGAACCCTGTCTCCCTCTTGTTTGGTTATATCAGCAAAATCCGTAGGTTGTTATGGTCCTGTAAAGGCAAGGGCAGTCACCCCAATTACAGAACCARCATCCTCACCTGTTCTAGAGCTGGTTACATATCCTATTCATTAYGCTAGTGACCTTGTTGATCCATATCCCATTCCATTCATCATTTAAGTTCTAGCCCCCCCTTCCGTTCCCTTCCCTTCCCTTCCYTTTCGAGATCCATAACCCGTCTAAGCAGGGGGCAAAGATAGCATCCGATTAAGGAGCMGGATACCTTCCATTTCGAGTGCTAGAAGCGGATTRAGTAGCACCAATTGGATAAGCAGATTCATTTAGACCAGTTATAGATCGCGACCCAGGAGCTGTTCGAGCAGATTCAATTCCATAACCACAACCACCATCAGTAGCTTCGGTAGCAGCCCTACTAGTTCCAGATCGAAAGCTATCAGTAGCCGGAGCGGAACCTATTTTATTTAGATACTCATCAGCAGCTAAGGTCAAGGCAGGAGCCGTACCGGCCGCCCATCCTAAAGAGCCAGTCCCATAGTCATTTTACCTCATTTACCTAGTGAAAGCAGCACATGTTACATTTTATACAGAACCACAACCAGCAACGGAGATAGAGGCAAATACAAAAGGTAGGGTAACAGATCCATATGGAATTCGTTCTCCAGGTCGAGATGCCGAGGTAGTTGACCGAGTGGATGCAGCAGCATCAGTAGCAGAGACATAGGTAGCAAGAGTCAAAGCATCTGAGTCAGTTTAATAGGTTGTTTTAGCCCCCGTAGCATATTGCCGGATACAGATCCATCTCGAGCAAATTAAGTGCCTGTCGGAGATCCATATCCAATTGGAGATTGAGTAGTTTCAGTTGAACCACCGCCACCCATACCCATAGCAGCAGAAAAGCAAGCAGCAATAAAGCCAGAAGCAGAGATTGAGGCAGTGGTTTCACCTGCAACAAAGCAAGAAGCAACACAGGCAAAGGTTGCAGTCCCACCCGTTGGAGAGTCGGTTTCACCCGAAGAGGCAAGAGCAAAGGTCAAGGTGGGATCATAAGTGGTATCATAGTAAAAAGAGGCCAAGGCATTGGAATAGACGGCAGGAGTTGGAGTTTCTCTCGCAGAATAATAACCAGTTTCAATCGATCCAGTTCCAATTGATTGAATCTAAGAAGCACCTCGTCCAGCGTACCTCCCTGTCCCAACAGGCTTATTAATGTAGGCATAAATAATCCACCTGGAAGGCGCGAATCATCCGCGTGGAGGCGTTATAACGCTAAAACACAAAGGCTACAGAAGCAAGGGAGGAAAAGCCTATTGATCGAATGAAAGCACCAAGGGCAGGGGCATTGGCAGTAGTTTCTTCCCGCAACACCTTGTAGTTTCTTCCCGCAATACCACCCGTTGATTTAGTTGCCTGAGTAATCGATCCGCCAGCATCTAATAGGGCAACAAAGGAAACAGGCGCAGAAACAGATCGAAAGCCATCAACAGCATCGAAGGCAAAGGCAAGAGAATAACCGCTTACACCCTATGAGTAAAAGGAAACATTCCAAGCATGTGGGCCAATAATAGCAGATCTCGTTGCGGGAATTTCAGATCCTTTATTTATCCTCACCAGTTTCAGCATTGGTGTATATAAAATCTCCACTTAGACCTCACCCCCCACTGTAAAGCGCGTAGGTTGAGGTTGCAGGAGGTAAAACAAATAAACTAATGCCTTTCCTTCACTACTGGAGTAAAAGGTATAGGCGTAAGCTAAAGGCCAAACGAAATGAACCTTTGTCGGCTGCCTTTTTTTGTGTCCTGACCCCCGTTGCCGATCATGTCAGGGCTTCGGCCGGCGACGAGTCTCATCTCTCGACGGAGACCCTTCTGACCACGACCTCCATCAATCCACGACCCTCCCATACCATCCATACATCATCCATTAAATTTTGAATTTCGAATTTATTTAATGGCGTGCTTCAATACATACATCATTCATTAAATTTTAAATTTCGAATTTATTTAATGGCGCGCTTCATTTGAAATCTGTCCTAGGAGGGTGTGAAGGAGGATGGAAAGGAGTTTCTTGACAGAAGTTGCTCCTGCCCCAATCTAGCCGCCTGGTTGTACTCTGCTCATGCCTGGACTGCGCTCCAAGCTGTGTCCCTGCACTTCTCCTTCTCCAATTTACAGCCACTCCTTCCCGACGGTTTACATACATGAGTGAACAAATTGCAGAGCTCTCTGAAGAGCCAGCGCGTCAACATCCCCAACCCCAAAGCTTCTTCCGATCTGATCCGATTCTCTTCAGGGAAGGCGGTTCACTCATATTTGTAGAAAGCTTCTATCAGGGGAATACGCTTCTGTGGATAGTGATAATTTCAAGCCTTCATAAACAACCTTTTATTCTAAGTCACTGAGTGCATTCTCGAGATAATCCTGCCATGAAATCCTGGTTAGAGTTCTTTTCGAAGGAGTTTAGATCATCAAAGGAAATCTAGTGAAAATGGTCGCAGAGCATCAACAACTTCTCCACTACAACATTACAGATGGTATACAGTCCCGAATCAATTTTTTTTTAAGGAGCATTGGGTTGAATGATGTTGACATTGTGAAAGTTTTAACAAAACTACCTCAGATCTTGTCTTTGTCAATGGAGAAGAAATTGCGTCCCAAATATTTGTATTTAGTCAAATAACTTGAAAATGGAGTCGAGTCGTTGCGGTAGGCTCACACAATTCTTCAACGATTGTTGCTGGGCGAATTGGCAGTGGCACTCATTGATTGGCAAAAGTTACATTTTTAAGGCCAATTTTGCCTATCGACTCATGCAGGGTTTTGTAAACTATATTGGGCCTTTTGGCCCAATTTCCAAGCACATTACATGTTCATCATTTTTCATTATTTCAACGGGATGAAAGGGATTAATGGAAGAGGCTATGTTAAAGCAGTCCAAAAACACCCTGTCCAGTGAAAAGAGGGAGGGAGAGTGTGTTTTGGCCATATTAAAATCCAGCAAATTAGAAAACCAGAAGAGAAAAATTTATAAATTCCATTGCTGAGGCAACCTGACGAAACGATCCTATGAAATTAAAGTGTAAGAGTTGATTTAGAATCACACTGAAATGAAATTTTAGATAAATCTATACAAAGTCCAAATACTACGACAGTTTAACGTACGAAGGGTTCAGTATCGATTTGGTAGCGCGGTTGAAGTTATACCAAATTATTCAATAGTACAACAACGATCTTGGAATTTCAATTCTGAAATCAACATCCTTATGGTGGTGGTGATCTCTTCCTTGAGCATGATGACGCTGCCTCGCTCTTTAAGAAGATCGCACGTCGTTTCTTCCAAGTCTTCATTTGCTATCGACACGGAGAGGAAGAATTGATTTGTGGCTAAACCAGAGCATTTTGCGAATGACTCTCTCAGTTCCCTAAGTTTCTGGGGGCTGTACTCATCCCACACCTTACGATTCCTTGAGCCATTCAACACAGAATCTAGTCTGTTAATAACTAGTACCACTTTTTCGCACATCCGCGAACGGGCAATCCTGAACTCCTCCGCAGCTTTAGAAGTATAGCCCTCGAAATTAACCACTACTATGCACAAGTCTGCAACCTTCTCATAATATTCCCAAACCTTCGAGAGACGATCTCTTTCTCCACCCACATTGGTGCCAGGAAAATCAATTATAAATATATCCTCAGTGAAACTGTAAAGAGTAGCGGCCGAAGTGTGTGTTGTGAATCCCATATCTCCAACATTTTCGCCTAATATCGAATTGATAAGAGTGGTCTTACCAACGTTTTCAGGACCTATGAATGCTGCCATTCTGAAACCTTCTAATAACTTGTATGCAGATATTATTTTATACATCTTCCAGGCTCTGTTTCCTATGTCTTTCACAATGTCCTCGGGTAGCCATTTTCTACTCTTCATAGCCTGACCTTCACTGTGAACATGCTCGTAGATTTTCTTCTCATAATACCAGGCATCCACTGACTCATTTTGTGATTCAGTGTCTCTCAGAAGGCAATATAGAGTTCTCACAATAGCCAGGTAATTCAATGTTCCAACTTTATTGTCACATATGCAGTAGAAGTATGAGCGCACACCTCGAAATGCACGAT
The DNA here is from genome assembly GCA_009831015.1 of Picea engelmannii. Lineage (NCBI taxonomy): Eukaryota > Viridiplantae > Streptophyta > Pinopsida > Pinales > Pinaceae > Picea > Picea engelmannii. The sequence goes on along the minus strand of ML780153.1, from coordinate 163,207 downwards.
TCACTAGCTATCACAGAGCATAGATTTTCTGGACAAGACCGGAGCAAGGTAGAAAGAAATACATATGATTTGTTGCATACCCCTTCCGTTGATTGTGCAAAACTCAATGCATCCTTTAATGTTGCAACAATACCGATTGGAATCGGCATCTCCAGCTTCTCTGTTAACAACTCTGTCATAGCTTCAAAATGTTTTCCCTTCGTTTCCAGAGAAATATCGAACGTCCAATGCCTGAAAACACTCTTAAGAGCTTTATATGCCTCCTTGTACTCTTCACTTTATTTTAAACCCTTTGATTGCTGCACTAACAATAGTTTTCCCATGGCCCTGTTTAACGCATATGCAACATAACTGTCCCTCCATGCATCTTCAACGCGTACTTCGACCTCTATTGAGCCGAAGCAAGTCCTTACTTTCATAGATATATGTATTTGGTCCGTATAGAGTTCCCTTTCTTTTATGGAAGCTCTTAGAAGGATGCCATTGTCACATGAATCTTCAACAACCCACTTATCTCCTGCAGGCTTCACATGAAACTCTTTCAACTCGGACAAGTCATGACCGCTTACGGCTATAAATCCTTCAGAACTCCTTTGACCATGGTAAACATTCAGAGAGCAGGATTGTATAGAAGGTTTAGACCCTATCTCCGTGATGTTATTGATTGCAAATCTTCCTCTGCTGGTATCAGAAATGAACTCTTTCAAGTAATTTTCAACTTCGTGACATCGCCAGGCATTTACACTTACTACTTTTACATTTGGATTGACTGAGATCAAATCCTTTCCCTCATAATACAGGCCAACATATGCATAGTGAGGCTTTCCAGACTGATTTTTGCTCTGCATTTCCTGAAGCTCGAATCTCTCCAAACAAGAAGGTAGATCCTCGGTATCTTGATTACAAGGTACAGTCATTCTTATACCCGTTAGCAGCCAGGGTACGGGATGAACACCATTCACAAGTGTAAACATACGTTTACTGAGTTCTATGATTTTCTCACAGAACCGCTTGGCATCGTTGTCACAGAAATAGGGCGAGCTAAAGGCAATAGATATATGTGTTTTGTCCCTTCCCGGGTGTTTAGCATGTAACATATTAGGAACAAATGTGCCAGTGCCCCAGCTAAGCCATGACCTGAAAATATTATCTTGTCTGCTTTATAATTTTGAAAATAAACCATACTAGGAAGATTACAAGTTATTCTCTCGAAAATTTCATTATGAAACAAACCTTGCCAATCTTTGGCCACCTCACCGTAACTCTTAGAAAATTCATCTTTCCTTGCTACATTGAAAGCAAACATATCTCGAATAGAAAACCGCCACCTGAACACAACAAACAAAGTATTCTTGTTGTTCTGCTTACATTCTCTCAATATAAAATCGGGTGCCATTAGTATGTTTTCCAAACCGACATGATAGTATGCTTGCTTTCTTTCGAGATTATCCAGGTTAGCCAACAATGATAATACAACTGCCTTGCTAATTTCATCGGAATTCGGTTGAAAATCTGTTATGGAAGCACTGTTGTAAGCACCCATTTTGGTTCTAATATTGATATTCAATTCTGTAATCATGCATTGAGCATAAATTGTTGAAGAACGGTGGAAAGGTCGATGTATGTAAATACCATAAGGCTCATTCACACCAGCAATGCGGAATAAACCCCATAAAATTAAATATAAAACACAGCATTGTCCAAAAACAAATGACACCAGGTGTCGGGTCAATTCTTCAAACGTCCAACTATTAAACAACAAATGCTAAATGCAAATTCTTATTACGAAATGCCAAGAAGTAAACAGGGTGCGCAAGTGTTGATGCAAACAATCAAATGTCTCCTTGATCGCCAAGCTATAGAATGAGGAGGGAATTTTCAGAGATGGAATGTGTATTGACGGAGTGTGGATGAAGAAGGCTTATTCTTTGCCATTTCAACTGCCTCTATAATTTTAGAGAAAGACGCATTGTTCATTGGTGTCTCATTCAAATTTTTTTGAACATAAAATCATTGATAAGTCTGGTTGTAGTTCGGGACCATCGAAAGATTGTGCTTCTGATGTTGTGGAAAACATGACCCAAATCTTTCTGGGGGCTCCATTGTCTACAAGGCTTGTATTGATCTGTTACTCATTCCCTTCAAATTGGTAAGAGGCTGCCAAATATAATTGTTCAGTACTCAGAAATAAGAGATTAAAGTGAATCAATTTTCGCTGCAATCTTCGCCTTCAAAGGTATTATATTAGGATCTCATTCTACACTTTAAGAGGATTTTGGACAATGTCCGATGTATGTTCTAGAATGCGAGTTATTTGGTTGCTCTGGGTCATATCAAATCAACGCAAAACTGTGCCCATAACAAAAACATGCAGTATCTATACTCCCAGGGGCTTGATCTCCGGTTTTGGGCTTTCACAATTTGGAATTGTGATAGTTCATATAACAGGTCGAGTCAACTATTTGGCTAAATTCAGAAATCAGAGAAATGAATGGCTCTGAATGGCTCTGAGGAGAAATTAAAAGTTCTAATGATATGTTCATTTGTGCCTGGATCTATTGCAAAAGAAAGAGTATACAAATAATGAATTCAAGAGTGCATCATCCCATACATCCACACTTTCAAAGAGTGGTGATATTGATGAATCTTCTTTAGACAGTGCTCCTACCAGACTTACTAGATCTAAGAAACAAAGCGAAAAAGGAAACAGGGTATACTTGGATTGAAGTTAATAACAAGGAGCATGATTGGCATGTCAATGAAACAAATCAATTGGTAATAGATGGCAGTTCTTTGAAATACAGAGATAAAAGTGATCAGGTTAAGGGTTTACAGGAAAATGCTTGCATACCTCATAAGGATCATAACTGGTGGAATCTTTGTATTTGTTGTTTATGCCAACAAACAAATTAGCATCCTACATGATCTTGACACCCTAAGGTTGCTATTTAAACTGGTGCCATGAATGCTTTGGTTCACAAAAGTGTTATTTTATCCCTTTTGTTATCAATTATGACAAACTACCAATTGTGTCAATTCCCACTATTGTGCTTTTTCTTTCTATATATACGGAGATTAATTATGTTGGGTATGTTATGATAGTGAAGTAAGGGAATCATTGGCCCATGATTTTCTTGCTAAAGGTCTTTATAAAAGATTTTGCAGGTGTAATGCAATCAAGGATAAAGTACTTAACATTTAAGGGTCCATGGATTGAATCTTCAGCTGTTCAAAACCAGGAAAATAGAGCTCTCCAAGGAGTTTAAATGCAGCGCATTATTCTCTTATTGCATTTTGTTTTAAATTTCAATGGGACTCTGTTTTGGTATGCACAATTGAGAGCACATTAAGGTGGATAAAGACATTCAACAACAAATAGCAAGCTCATGTGGCATATGACAACTATGAAGACCATCTTATTCCAAACAGTTTGACCATCGTCTCTAGTTGTCCCTGATGACTCACAACAACCTCAAACTTGATAATATGCTAGAAAATCTCTTATTGATAAGAGTATTGTATGCATTAAATATGGTAAAAAACGAATTGCTATTTTTGGCAAGTAGTTTAGTTTGTTCCTTCTTTGATGTAATCAGATCCAGAGTTATAGGATGATAATGAATTTC
>ML780153.1:140931-156759 GCA_009831015.1 Picea engelmannii | reverse complement strand
CCACAGGTCATAGTTCCAGAGGGCATAGTTTTAAAGGTCATAGTTCCAGAGGGCGTAGTTCCACAGGTCATAGTTCCAAAGGGTGTAGTTCCACAAGTTGTAGTTCCACAGGTCACAGTTCCAGAGGTCATAGTTCTACAGGGTGTAGTTCCAGAGGGCATAGATCCACAGGTCATAGTTCCACAGGTCACAGTTCCACAGGCCATAGTTCCACAGGGCGTAGTTCCACAGGGTGTAGTTCCACAGGTCATAGTTCCAGAGGGCATAGTTCCACAGGTCATAGTTCCAGAGCGCGTAGTTCCAGAGGGTGTAGTTCCAGAGGTCATAGTTCTAGAGGGCGTAGTTCCATCATCGTTCCAGAGGGCGTAGTTCCAAAGGTCATAGTTCTAGAGGGCGTAGTTCCACGAACTACGCCCTATGGAACTATGCCCTCTGGAACAATGACCTGTGGAACTACGCCCTCTCGAACTATGACCTGTGGAACTATGCCCTTTAGAACTATGTCCTATGAAACTACGCCCTCTGGAACTATGACCTATGGAACTACGCCCTCTGGAACTACGCCTTCTGGAACTATGACATGTGGAACTACGCCCTCTGGAACTATGACCTGTGGAACTATGACCCCTGGAACTACGCCCTCTGGAACTATGACCTGTGGAACTACGCCCTCAGGAACAATGACTTGTGGAACTATGAACTCTGGAACTACGTCCTCTGGAACTATGCCTTTTGGAACTATGACCTGTGGAACTATGCCCTTTGGAACTACACCTCTGGAACTATGACCTGTGGAACTATGACCTCTGGAAGTATGCCCTCTGGAACTATGACCTATGGAACTACACCCTCTGGAACTATGACCTTTGGAACTACGTCCTATGGAACTACGCCCTTTGGAACTATGACCTGTGGAACTACGCCCTCTGTAACTATGCCTCTGGAACGATGACCTCTGGAACTAAGCCCTCTGGAACAATGACCTCTGGAACTACGGCCTCTGGAACTACGGCCTCTGGAACTATGACCTCTGGAACTGTGACTTGTGGAACTATGCCTTATGGAACTATGACCTCTGGAACTACGCCCTATGGAACTATGACCTCTTGAACTATGTCTTCTGGGACTACGCCCTCTGGAACTATGACCTCTGGAACTATGACTTGTGGAACTACGCCCTCTAGAACTATGACCTCCAGAACTATGCCCTGTAGAACTATGACCTCCAGAACTATGCCCTGTAGAACTATGACCTGTGGAATTGTGACCTGTGGAACTATGGCCTGTGGAACTACGCTCTTTGGAACTATGACCTGTGGAACTATGCCCTTTGGAACTATGACATGTGGAACTCACTCTATGTCTGTAGGCAATAGTTACCGAACTGCTTCTAGGCATGTCACTTCAGAAGTACATGATGAGTTTACGTCCCAATCAAATTGATCTCCATGTCCCAAATTCTGTTGGGAGAAAACCACTCAGTTTATTTCCACTCAAGTTCCTTGAATTCACAATCCAATAGAGATCACAAGGATTAATATAACAATCACCCATAAATACTTGGTTTGTTCTAAAAAACACTCTACAGACAAAAGCTTACAATTTAAAAAGATGTTCCAAATCCCCAACAGATCCTGGAATAGGTCCAGAAATATCATTTTTGGAGAGGTCCCTAAACATTCACATCAGATCACGGATCAATCAAAATGCATATTCTACCCTTAGAGCTGTATATTTTGACGTAGACACCCATTGAATGTTTCAGTGACAAATGCATAATTCTCATCACCTTGCAATTGTGTCTTCTAGTTGACTATTTCTAACAAGGCGGGGGTCTGCCCACAGTTGGACTTGCATCTCATTCTATACACCCATTGAACGTTGCAGTGACGAGTACATAATGCTCACCATGCAATTGCATCCTCCAGTGGACTCTTTCTAAGAAGGCAGGGGACCTGCTCACAGTGTCACTTGGGTCACTTCCATTGTATTAACTGCAATTGGGAAAGCAATACACATACCTCACAACACTGTATTGAACGATGTATATCTCAATATATGGTGTATATCTCAATGTATACACCCATCGAATGCAAAAACCTGAAATGAATCATGCTCACCCTGCAATTGCATTTTCCAATGGACTCTTTCTAACAAGGTTCGAAGATCTGTTCATAGTTGGACTTGCATCTCAATGTAAACCTCCAAACCATGGTGAGAATTTGGATACCCTCACAAATCACAAAGAGAAGGTAGAATCCTAGCGAGCTCTTTCCAACTTTAGAATCTTCCACAACGCACCCCAACTTTGAATGACACACATTTGTGGGTTTTTAAGCCCCCTTCTTTCGCATTTTATCACCCAAGGGCCAAATCCAAAGGGAAAATGCAAGAATATTTGATAACATTAGGCTCCATGGGGGATAGAGTCCTCCCTGCGAGGCTCTAAGAACTCATTTTGCAGTTCCAGTCACCTTCTGCATTGGGCTATAGAGTCAAGCTCAAAACACCCTGCTAAGGAATACAAGTCGATAAGTAAAAAAATGAAAATAAACACGCGTGCTCCAAGGAGCTTATTTATGTACAGTCTTAAACTAATTTAATTTTTACACAGTGCTAGGTGAAAGCAAACTTCCACCATATCCGTTCAAGCAACTTCCTAGCTGAAAATTTGTTTATTTTGTCAATGATCAATAGCAGATAATGCAAACGTGACAGTAGAATGATTACATCCTTCAAATTCTCTCCAAATGATGAAGTTGAGATACAGTTGGGTGGCTCCAAGATATGAAGGAATTGCCACTCCAATTACTCGTTGACAGGCTCATAAAATGAGTGGAAAACTCTGGAAAATTTGTAACAGACAACCCATTCTACTCCACAGCTGCTCACACAGGGATGAATATCTCTTGTAAGCACAGGTGGGTGAACAGTTGATGCAAGTTGACTGGCCTTGAGTGATGGTTTCTCACTGACAGGCTTTGGAAAGGAGATAAAATTCCCCTCTGGCTCTTCCTCTTCTCCTTCATGGCTCTCCCAAGGGCCAGATTCATAATCGTCGTAAACAGAACCCGTGGGAAAGATTTGGCTCTTCGATCTACTACTCAACGTCTTCTGCAGGCCCATGATGGCTAATTTCCTCATAATATTTTTCTTCAACGAACATAGGATGGCACTCTGCAGTATGTTGTTGGAAATCCTGCATATCCAGCTCAGAATCTGATTCGTAGTTGTCATACACAGGCTAGCTTCCCATCGAGTCATCAAAATATGATGCAGGGATCTGCTTCTCTTCATCTGAATAAACAACTATTTTTTCACTTGAATCTGAGACAGAAGTTCCATTAGAGGTGGAATATGATACCTCTATGGCTATGTAATCATCAACCTCACCATCATGAGCAGGGAAGCCGAGAACATCTGTTCCTAGGACTGGAAAATCCTCTGCGTTTTCTTCAAAAGAGCAACGAACACAATCTGCCTTCATTTTTGTTCTAAGACTTTTGAGACCATTGTTTTGATCAGAAAGTTCTTTCGGATTCATCACATAGGTTTTTGATATTCGACGTTTCGGACCAAACCAGTGTGGTCCATCATCAGGAAAAATATTATGAGATGGACCACACTGGTTTGGTCCAAAACGTCGAATATCAAAAACCTATGTGATGAATCCAAAATAACTTTTTGATCTGCCTTCAGTTTATCCATCCTTGCAAAACTTGATCTCGCCAGCCACAACAACTCATCCAGGGCATCTTCTTCCTCCTCGCAGCCTTCCTCCTCACAACTTTCATAGCCTTCATCCTCACAACTTTCATTCAAAATAGTCATACCTTGAACAAAGTCTTTATATTCTTCACAACAATTATGACAAATTAACTCAAAGGAATAATACCTTTGACAATGCTTATTGAAAGCTGCATGAAATTCTTCCAGGGAGGAGATGCTAGCAGGGGGTAAGGAGTGATACCATTCACAAGCATCTCCTGCTAATGAAAACACAAACATCTTTAATAATACATCCTCATGATGTATCTCCCATTGATGCATGATTTCATGAAACTCATGGAGATTCTCTGCAGGGTTGTCCTCTTTATGCTCTTTAAATATGGGCAAAAAATCACCCCATTCATCCATAGTAGGAACAACATTAGGAAAACCAGGAACAACAAAAAAATTGAAGGGAGCTAGAATTTTGTCCATTTCAGACCAGTGGAGTCGCCAATCGATCCTTTAACCATGGAGTCGCTAATCGATCCTTTAACCATGGAGTCTCCAAGTGAATGATATGCAGTTTGAAGGTGTCTGGTCTTTGTTCAACATCAAAAACCAGATCTGTTCATTATCGTTCTTCTAAAGAGATTTTTAATCTGGGCCAACAGCTAAAGCCTTCACGAGAAAGATTTCCTTTCTTGATAATCCTCTCTGGGTAAGTTTCAGGTGTAGCCTGAGGCAGTTGTGTGGGCCTGCCTCTGGAAGCCACGACCAAAATAGTGGAGTCGTCAGGTGCACAATTGCAATATTTGATGTACTGAGTTCTAATGCACCTTCAAAATTAGTAAACTTTGTCATTCAATCCCAGGGAAAAATATTCAATTCGTTCCCCAACAATGGCGCCAGAAATGTTAGCACTAGACGTCATCTCCAGATTGCATAGAAGGTAAGCCCAGTACCCATTAGATTGTGTAAGTGTAATTGAGTTTTAAGAGGTCAAATGGAGAATACTCAATGAAAATAACGTTCTAGCTCGGAAATTTGGACTAGCATGCATAAGCAATTGAGGTCTGGAATCAACTTCAATCAGTAAGTTGGAGTAAGGGTGAATAGAGGGAAGAATTTGGTGAGGAGAGTGTAGAGGTCTATTGTGGACATCCGGTCTTCCAACAGCCTAAGGAGGAAAAACTTAAATGCAAGATCCTCTTGAATTCAAATCTCAAAGAAACTGAAAGAAATTATAACAACACTATAATATAACATTTATCATAATACAGTCATAACAATCCATGTGAATCAGTCATTGATGAATCCTCTCAATATCAAAAGAAAATAAGATGGAGTAAGAAAGATGACTTAGATTAACCAAGATGTCTCAAAAACAAATACATAACCAGAGAACCAGTGTTCTTCATAAAAATATTACAATAGTAGGGAGCCTAGCTCAACCATTTGACCCGAACAAAATATCAAAACTTCCTATATATACTAAAATGTTGCAACCACCAAGAATTTGATCAGATCACTACCTTCAAAGCCTTCAGTCGGCACCCACTCTCTCAAGTTGTGAAGACTTCATGATGTCAGACGCGAGCCAGGCATAGTTATGTGATTTACAAGAAAAATTGCCCATAAGGAAGATTAAGATCGTAAGTGTGCCTTCATGGCTACTCTCTGTAGCGTTTTCCATTTATGGGATCAGGTGAGGTCTCAACTTCTGCCCACAATCTTCAATAATTGTCTTCATTGGGATTAGGAATGGGCTAATTGTTCTCAGACGGTGCCAATGACTTCTGCGAGTCCATCATGATGCCTCGAGGCCATGAATGGTCTTTGTCTATGACCAATGCGCACTTTGCAGGTGGGAGACTGATAGCGTATGCGCAGGGGTGATGTGGAGCGAGGTGTCTGGCGAAAACTCGCATGCCCCAACGAGTGAGTGACAACCATGTGTTGCTCTTGGATAGGATGTTATATGAGCACGTGATTTCGGGGCCGCCAAAAAAGGTTTAAACTCACACCTCTTTTGGGCCCGCAATCCACCGCCTTCTGCCACGTATCACTTTCGCCAAACCACGGTTTCAATTGCAGGACCACTTAATAATTTTATCGATCAAGCAAGTTGCATCCTTGCAATGAAGCATGGTTGTTGATCTCGACGCAGTCCGCGATCTGGGCGCACTTGGTATATTTAGCGCTACTGCCAAGATTAACCTCCCGCCAACTTTAGAATCCGCCACAACGCGCCCCGACTTTGGATGACACAAATTTGTGGATTTTTAAGCCCCCTTCTTTCGCATTTTTTCACCCAAGGGCCAAATCCAAAGAAAAAACTCCCCCCTACAAGAATATGTGATAACGCAGTATGAATCAAACTAAGCTTATTTCATGGGGTTTTATATTTTCTCTTTTTTTTTTGATACCCTCTTTTGATTTTTTATATTTTGTATTTTATATTTTTTCTTTTCTTTTCTTTTCTTTTTCTTTTTCTTTTGTAAATCATTTGCAGAATAAAATATAATTTACAATATAATACAACTAGAGGAAGAGATTCTAATCAGCAGGTGATCCTATGAAATATAGGGTTATAACAGGTTGGAGAGGGACGACAGAGGGTCGACCGTTGTTGTAATAAATGAAGGAGGCGCAAAAGTGGAGGGAGTAGTGGAGTCTGATTCCTTATCGATGAAGCAGCCCCAAGGGTATCTCAACACATGATCTACTAGGAATCATGTGTTGAGCACTTTCTATATTGAATAAACATTAAATAAAGACATTCAACAACAAATAGCAAGCTCATGTGGCATATGACAACTATGAAGACCATCCTATTCCAAACAGTTTGACCATCGTCTCTAGTTGTCCCTGATGACTCACAACAACCTCAAACTTGATAATATGCTAGAAAATCTCTTATTGATAAGATTATTGTATGCATTAAATATGGTAAAAAATGAATTGCTATTTTTGGCAAGTAGTTTAGTTTGTTCCTTCTTTGATGTAATCAGATCCAGAGTTATAGGATGATAATGAATTTCGATTTCCTTAGCTTAGGGATGGATTATGCATATATTAGCTGAACATGACTCACATGTTACTCACAATCATATTGTAACAAACTTGTGAGTCATCCATCTTTTGGAGGAAATGTAGTTGTTAGTTAAGATCTAAACTGGAGTTATTATCAATTATTTTTAAAAGGATTATAAGGTTGGCGGCTAGATTCTCTTGAAAATGCATATGTACTTTCTTGATGACATTTTGGTAACTAATGCAATGCACTCATGTTCACATAGCTTTAAGTGTTTTCTTGTACATGTATGTTGTAATCAAGTTTTAAATACAGAATTATACATGCTTTGAGCTAATAAGGGATTGCTATTGAATTTAGGGTAAGCTAGTTGTAATTTGCTACTTTATGAGATTTATATCAACATCAAGGAAAAATTTCCAGAAGAAAAGTATTATAACATGATTAGAAATTAGATAAAGACATATGTTGATAAAGTCAATTAATGTTTTTCAAATAAGGTCTACTACTAAAGAATTAGACAAATGTCTCCCATTATTGGAAACCTGGTAACCCTTCTTCACCCTTAGATCATGGCATGACCTAGCAGAATGACCAATTAGACCTATRAATTCACTAAAGWGTGKGTATGTTTTCACCTCCAGTGGATGCACTGACACTGTTCTCTCTCTGAGGGATTGGAGAAAAACTTCCATATGCCTCCATTGATCATTTARCCAAGTCCTCTTAGCATTGGATACTATACAAAGGAYATCATTAGATAGTGCATTGGATCCACAAGTCACRGTTYTAKAGGGCGTAGTTCCAAAGGGTGTGGTTCCACAGGTCATAGTTCCAGAGGGCATAGTTYTAAAGGTCATAGTTCCAGAGGGCGTAGTTCCACAGGTCATAGTTCCAAAGGGTGTAGTTCCACAAGTTGTAGTTCCACAGGTCACAGTTCCASAGGTCATAGTTCTACARGGCGTAGTTCCARAGGGCATAGATCCACAGGTCATAGTTCCACAGGTCACAGTTCCACAKGCCATAGTTCCACAGGGCRTAGTTCCACAGGKCRTAGTTYCASAGGKCRTAGTTCCAGAGGSCGTMGTTCCASAGGKCRTAGTTCCAGAGSWMRTAGTTCCAGAGGGYGTAGTTCCACGAACTACGCCCTMTGGAACTATGACCTCTGGAACTAYGCCCTCTGGAACTATGACTTGTGGAACTACGCCCTTTAGAACTATGACCTATGAAACTACGCCCTCTGGAACTATGACCTGTGGAACTACGCCCTCTGGAACTACACCTTCTGGAACTATGACCTGTGGAACTACGCCCTCTGGAACTATGACCTGTGGAACTATGACCCCTGGAACTACAACCTCTGGAACTATGACCTGTGGAACTATGCCCTCAGGAACAATGACCTGTGGAACTATGAACTCTGGAACTACGCCCTCTGGAACTATGCCTTTTCGAACTATGACCTGTGGAACTATGCCCTTTGGAACTACACCTCTGGAACTATGACCTGTGGAACTATGACCTTTGGAAGTATGCCCTCTGGAACTATGACCTATGGAACTACGCCCTCTGGAACTACGCCCTTTGGAACTATGACCTCTGGAACTAAGCCCTCTGGAACTACACCCTTTGGAACTATGACCTGTGGAACTATGCCCTCTGGAACTATGCCTCCGAAATGATGACCTCTGGAACTAAGCCCTCTGGAACAATGACCTCTGGAACTACAGCCTCTGGAACTACGCCCTCTGGAACTACGGCCTCTAGAACTACGCCCTCTGGAACTATGACCTCTGAAACTGTGACTTGTGGAACTACGCCTTATGGAACTATGACCTATGGAACTATGACCTCTTGAACTATGTCTTCTGGGACTACGCCCTCTGGAACTATGACCTCTGGAACTATGACTTGTGGAACTACGCTCTCTGGAAGTATGACCTCTAGAACTATGCCCTATAGAACTATGACCTGTGGAATTGTGACCTGTGGAACTATGGCCTGTGGAACTACGCCCTCTGGAACTATGACCTGTGGAACTATGCCCTTTGGAACTATGACCTGTGGAACTCACTCTATGTCTGTAGGCAATAGTTACCGAACTGCTTCCAGGCATGTCACTTCAGAAGTACATGATGAGTTTACGTCCCAATCAAATTGATCTCCATGTCCCAAATTCTGTTGGGAGAAAACCACTCAGTTTATTTCCTCTCAAGTTCCTTGAATTCACAATCCAATAGAGATCACAAGGATTAATATAACACTCACCCATAAATACTTGGTTTGTTCTAAAAAACACTCTACAGACAAAAGCTTACAATTTAAAAAGATGTTCCAAATCCCCAACAGATCCTGGAATAGGTCCAGAAATATCATTTTTGGAGAGGTCCCTAAACATTCACATCAAATCACAGATCAATCAAAATGCATATTCTACCTTTAGAGTTGTATATCTTGACGTAGACACCCATTGAATGTTTCAGTGACAAATGCATAATGCTCGTCACCTTGCAATTGCGTCTTCTAGTTGACTATTTCTAACAAGGCGGGGGTCTGCCCATAGTTGGACTTGCATCTCATTCTATACACCCATTTAACGCTGCAGTGACGAGTACATAATGCTCGCCATGCAATTGCATCCTCTAGTGGACTCTTTCTAAGAAGGCAGGGGACCTGCTCACAGTGTCACTTGGGTCACTTCCATTGTATGAACTACAATTGGGAAAGCAATACGCATACCTCACAACACTGTATTGAACGATGTATATCTCAATATATGGTGTATATCTCAATGTATACACCCATCGAATGCAAAAATCTGAAATGAATCATGCTCACCCTGCAATTGCATTTGCCAGTGGACTCTTTCTAACAAGGTTCGAAGATCTGTTCACAGTTGGACTTGCATCTCAATGTAAACCTCCAAACCATGGTGAGAATTTGGATACCCTCACAAATCACAAAGAGAAGGTAGAATCCTAGCAAGCTATTTCCAACAAGTTAGGAGCTCTCTACTCAGAGTTAGACTTGTACCCAATGCAGGTTGGGTAATATCTTCCCTAGTGAGCTCTTTCCCATGGTAGGAGCTCTGCTCACAATTGGACTTGCACCCAGTGCAGGTTGGGTAATCTCTCCCCCCTGCAAGGTTTGTGAATATTCTATTATTTTTTTTAAATGGAGTTTCGCTTGAAGTCTGAGCTTTGTCAACTCTTTCTCTATCGAGAATTTGTGAGTCCCAAATGCAAACCTCCAAACCATGGTGAAAATTTGTATACTTACCTCACAAGTCACAAGGAGAATGTAAAGGCCTGTTGAGCTCTTTTCAACAAGGTAGGGGCTCTGTTCACAGTTAGACTTGCACGCACTGCAGGTTGGGTAACCTATTCCCTAGTGAGCTCTTCCAACAAGTTAGGGGCTCCGCTCACAGTTGGATCTGCACCCATTGCAGGTTGGGTAATCTCTTCCTCGTACAAGGTTTGTGAAGATTCTATTTAATGATAAGCATGGAGTTACACTTAAATTTATCGGCAATTTATCTATCTAAAGTGTTCGGCGCAAACCTCCTAACCATGGTGAGAATATGAATACTTGTTGCCCAAGTCACAATGAGAATGTAGAGCCTAGTAAGCACCTTGCAATTGAACGTGAATTTTCATCAGGTCAAAATCAAAATCTCTTATAGCTAAAAGTTTCGCATTGCTATGCGATTGTAGGGGTGTTGTGAATATTTGGCCCAGAAATATCATTTTTGGAGAGGTCCCTAAACATTCACATCAGATCACAGATCAATCAAAATGTATATTCTACCTTTAGAGAAATTATATTTCTGGATGAAATTTTAACAGGAGCCTTGGAAGCTTAATCGAGACACCAAAAAAACAAGAACTCATAGTGTGTCTAGATTTACAATATATCCCAGCTCTACATGAATTGCTCCCTTGATGTTGTTGTAAGATAGATTTCTTTAAAAGCCACAACAAAAAATGTTAATCACTCTGAATGTGCTTCTAATGCAATTAACGGCTCATTATGTCATAGTTTAATCACATTGGTTGTGGCCTACAAACACTTACAAATAAGTGAGGATGTCAAGTTTACGAAATTCCAGAGGAATAGTTCCATTCAAACGGTTTCCATGGACATTGCTACACAACGAAGCACAAGAGAAGACACGGCCTCAATATTGTTAGACAGATGCTAAGAATATTTCCCACAATTCTCCACTAGACTTGAAGATTATAATAGTTACAAGTAATTAAGAGCAACACATGAACTAATGTTCTCTGGGATCGGACCTTCAAGTTGATTTCTGGCAAGATTTATGTCCCAACAAAATACAAATTGCCATCTGAATATTAATGAATTTTGTGATTAAAATATAATATCCTTCACCATAAACCATAACAGAGTCTCAAGCATGGATGAAAATGTTACATGACTAGCACCACCACAGTCAGAACCTCTATGTCTCATCTTCCTATCAAACTGCACACTGAACAATTATTGCAGACAAATTCATACATATCAATGATGTAAAAGCCCGTGATTTGAATGAACAGTAGAAAAAACTGTGTTCTATCCCTGGATTTAAACATTCCAGAAATCAAAACACTAGGTAAAGATGTGATTGGAAAATACATACAATTACTAGAACTTCTCTAACACAACGTAGACAATATCATCAAAGCAAATACATCCTTAGAGGATTGTGTAACCCAACTAAAGGTTGATATGCTACATCCCATCATTCTTCGGCTACACTTTCATCACTTAGGTCAACAGTTAGGTCCAAGACCTGGAAGAAACAATCAACAATAAGGATACTTGTCTGTTGTATTTGTTAACTAATATGATTCATCATTGAGAATAAGTAGTCTAAGGTACTTCTAATAAATTAACTAGTCTAAGAAATTCTGAATCAGAAAAACTTATTAGCAAACTTCCACATACAACCAGTCTGTTTTTAATTGACAGGAATTGGTTCTTGCAAATTCCTGCCTTAAAAGCATTGAAGTTGGGAACATGCTTCTTGGAGAGGGCCAAGGCTTCCCATGAAATTTATATTGACAAGTAGATTTCTTGGTTGCTATATCTATGATTCCGTGCACAGATTGTTTTTTCTAGCCTTTTCTGGATGAGCTGTAGTTATGGAATCATGTCCTTTCTTATAAGTTATTGATGGCCAACTTCAGAGCTACTTGTTTGTTGTTTTTTCTATGGTGGTAGTCTATAGATAATTGGTTGGTCCTCTTAGAGCACCAAAGAACTTATAGAAAATACAGTGGAAGTCGCCAAAAATGCAATATGTTTATTATGCTTTGGACCTGCTTTGCCAAATGCTACAATAGTTCATAATTTTAGTGGACAGTCATATATTAAAATTTGGACCAGTTTCTCATTGGAAAATGCCAAATATAAATCTATTTTTGATTACATGCTATTGATTCACAATTAATTATGTCATGTCAAACTTTCAAAGCACTAACTGTGTATCTAATTTGAATATATGATTTAATTATTAGCATCAAAAGTTTCAAACTTATTCAAATTAAACATTTTTGATAAACAATTTTTTATGGTGCATTATATTTTTTTAACAAGAACAGAAGGAAACTATGACCTGTGGAACTACGCCCTCTACAACTATGACCTGTGGAACTACGCCCTTTGGAACTATGACCTGTGGAACTGCGCTCTCTGGAACTATGCCCTTTGGAACTATGACCTGTGGAATTACGCCTCTGGAACTATGACCTATGGAACTACGCCCTCTGGAACTATCACTTGTGGAACTACGCCCTCTGGAACTATGCCTCTGGAACTATGACTTGTGGAACTACGCCCTCTGGAGCTACGCCCTCTGGAGCTACGCCCTTTGGAACTATGACTTGTGGAACTACGCCCTCTGGAACTACACCTGTGGAACTACGCCCTCTGAAACTATGACTTGTGGAACTACGCCTCTGGAACTATGACTTGTGGAACTACGCCCTCTGGAGCTACGCCCTTTGGAACTATGACCTATGGAACTACGCCCTCTGGAACTATGCCCTCTAGAACTATGCCCTCTGGAATTACGTCCTTTGGAACTATGCCCTCTGGAACTATGATCTCTGGAACTATGACCTGTGGAACTACGCCCTCTAGAACTACGCCCTCTGGAACTATGACCTGTGGAACTACGCTCCCTGGAGCTACGCCCTTTGGAACTATGACCTGTGGAACTATGCTCTCTGGAACTATGCCCTTTTGAACTATGACCTGTAGAACTATGCCCTCTGGAACTACGCCTCTGGAACTACGCCCTCTGGAACTACGCCCTCTGGAACTATGCCCTTTGGAACTATGACCTGTGGAACTATGCCCTCTGGAACTACGCCTCTGGAACTATGACCTATGGAACTACGCCCTCTGGAACTACGACCTGTGGAACTACGACCTGTGGAACTACGCCCTCTGGAACTATGCCCTCTTGAACTATGTCCTTTGGAACTATGCCCTCTGGAACTATGCCCTCTAGAACTAAGACCTGTGGAACTACGCCCTCTGGAGCTATGACCTGTGGAACTACGCCTTCTGGAACTATGAACTTTAGAACTACGCCCCTCTGGAACTATGACCTATGGAACTATGACCTGTGAAACTACGTCCTTTGGAACTACGCCTCTGGAACTACGACCTCTGGAATGCCTCTGGAACTACGCCCCTGGAACTACACCCTTTGGAACTATGACGTGTGGAACTACACCCTTTGGAACTATGACCTGTGGAACTACACCTCTGGAACTATGTCCTCTGGAACTACGACCTCTGGAACTATGACCTGTGGAACTATGACCTGTGGAACTACGTCCTATGGAACTATGACCTCTGGAACTATGCCCCTCTGGAACTATGACATGTGGAACTACGCCCTCTGGAACTATGACCTATGGAACTACGCTCTCTGGAACTACGCACTTTGGAACTATGACCTGTGGAACTACGCCCTCTGGAACTATGCCTCTGGAACTATGACCTTTGGAACTACGCCCTCTGGAACTATACCCTTGGGAACTATGACCTGTGGAACTACGCCCTCTGGAACTACGCCTCTGGAACTATGACCTGTGGAACTATGCCCTCTGGAACTATGCCCTTTGGAACTATGACCTGTGGAACTACACCCTCTAGAACTACACCTCTGGAACTACGTCCTTTGGAACTATGCCCTCAGGAACTACGACCTCTAGAACTACGACCTATGGAACTATGACCCTTGGAACTGCGCCCTATGGAACTATGACCTATGGAACTACGCCCTCTAGAACTATGACCTGTGGAACTACGCCCCTTTGGAACTATGACCTGTGTAACTACGCCCTCTGGAACTATGACCTTTGGAACTACACCCTCTGGAACTACGCCCTCTGGAAGCATGACCCGTGGATCTACGCCCTCTGGAACTATGCCCTTTAGAACTATGACTTGTGGAACTACGCCCTATGGAACTACTCCTCTGGAACTATGACCTTTGGAACTACACCCTTTGGAACTATGGCCTATGGAAGTACGCCCTCTGGAAGTACGCCCTCTGGAACCACGCCCTCTGGAACTACGCCCTTTGGAACTATGAACTGTGGAACTACGCCCTCTGGAACTACACCTCTGGAACTACACCTCTGTAACTATGACTTCTGGAACTACGTGCTTTGGAATTACGCCCTCTAGAAATATGACCTCTGGAACTATGACCTCTGAAACTATTACCTATGGAACTATGTCCTCTGGAACTATGACCCATGGAACTACGCCCCTCTGGAACTATGACCTGTGGAACTACGCCATCTGGAACTATGGCCTGTGGAACTACGCCCTCTGGAACTATGACTTGTGGAACTATGCTCTCTGGAACTACGCCCTTTGGAATATGACCTGTGGAACTACGCCCTCTAGAACTATGACTTGTGGAACTATGCTCTCTGGAACTACGCCCTTTGGAATATGACCTGTGGAACTACGCCGTCTGGAACTACACCTCTAGAACTATGACCTCTGGAACTATGCCCTATCGAACTACGTCCTTTGGAACTATGATCTGTGGAACTACGCCCTCTGGAACTACGCCTCTAGAACTATGACCTTTGGAACTACACCCTTTGGAACTACGCCCTTTGGAACTATGACCTTTGGAACCACGCCCTCTGGAACTACGTCTCTGGAACTATGACCTGTGGAACTATGCCCTCTGGAACTATGCCCTTTGGAACTATGACCTGTGGAACTACGCCCTTTGGAACTACACCTCTGGAACTATGACCTATGGAACTACATCCTTTGGAGCTACACCTGCTGGAACTATGACCTGTGGAACTATGCCCCTCTGGAACTATGACCTGTGGAACTACGCCCCTCTGGAACTATGACCTGTTAAAAAAATAGGTCATAGTTCCAAAAGGGCGTAGTTCCACGGGTCATAGTTCCAGAGGGGCGTAGTTCCACAGGTCATAGTTCCATAGGGGCGTAGTTCCACAGGTCATAGTTCCAGAGGGCGTAGTTCCATAGGTCATAGTTCCACAGGTCATAGTTCCAGAGGGTTTAGTTCCATAGGTCATAGTTTCAGAGGGCGTAGTTCCACATGTCATAGTTCCATAGGTCGTAGTTCCAGAGATCATAGTTCCAGAGGGCGTAGTTCCAAAGGACATAGTTCCAGAGGGCATAGTTCTAGAGGTCATAGTTCCAGAGGGGCATAGTTCCACAGGTCATAGTTCCAGAGGGAGTAGTTCTATAGGTCATAGTTCTAGAGGGCATAGTTCCAGAGGTCATAGTTCCATAGGTCCTAGTTCCAGAGGGCATAGTTCCAAAGAACGTAGTTCCAGAGGGGCGTAGTTCCACAGGTCATAGTTCCAGAGGGCGTAGTTCCATAGGTCATAGTTCCAAAGGGTGTAGTTCCAGAGGGCATAGTTCCACAGGTCATAGTTCCAGAGGGCGTAGTTCCACAAGTTATAGTTCCAGAGGGTGTAGTTCCAAAGGCATAGTTACAGAGGGCGTAGTTCCACAGGTCATAGTTCCAAAGGGCGTAGTTCGAGAGGGCGTATTTACAG
>ML780153.1:98547-135746 GCA_009831015.1 Picea engelmannii | reverse complement strand
TTAGGGACCTCTCCAAAAATGATATTTCTGGACCTATTCCAGGATCTGTTGGGGATTTGGAACATCTTTTTAAATTGTAAGCTTTTGTCTGTAGAGTGTTTTTTAGAACAAACCAAGTATTTATGGGTGAGTGTTATATTAATTCTTGTGATCTCTATTGGATTGTGAATTCAAGGAACTTGAGTGGAAATAAACTGAGTGGTTTTCTCCCAACAAAATATGTGACGTGGAGATCAATTTGATTGGGACGTAAACTCATCATGTACTTCTGAAGTGACATGCCTGGAAGCAGTTCGGTAACTATTGCCTATAGACATAGAGTGAGTTCCACAAGTCATAG
The DNA here is from genome assembly GCA_009831015.1 of Picea engelmannii. Taxonomy (NCBI): domain Eukaryota; kingdom Viridiplantae; phylum Streptophyta; class Pinopsida; order Pinales; family Pinaceae; genus Picea; species Picea engelmannii. Next base: position 135,406 of record ML780153.1, on the reverse strand, counting down.
TTCCAGAGGGCATAGTTTCACAAGTCATAGTTCCAAAGGGCGTAGTTCCATAGGTCATAGTTCCACAGGTCACAATTCCATAGGTCATAGTTCTACAGGGCGTAGTTCTATACGTCATAGTTCCACAAATCATAGTTCCACAGGTCATAGTTCCAGAGGGCATAGTTCTAGAGGTCATAGTTCCATAGGGCATAGTTCCACAAGCCACAGTTTCAGAGGTCGTAGTTCCAGAGGGCGTAGTTCCAGAGGTCATAGTTCCAGAGGGCGTAGTTCCATAGGTCATAGTTCCACAGGTCATAGTTCCATAGGCGTAGTTCCAGAGGGCATAGTTCCAGAGGTCATAGGTCCAAAGGGCGTAGTTCTAGAGGGCATAGTACCAGAGGTCATAGTTCCAGAGGTCATAGTTCCAGAGGGCGTAGTTCCAGAGGGCGTAGTTCCATAGGTCATAGTTCCAGAGGGCGTACTTCCAGAGGTCATAGTTCCACAGGGCATAGTTCCAGAGGCGTAGTTCCACAGGTCATAGTTCCAAAGGGCATATTTCTAGAGGTCATAGTTCCACAAGTCATAGTTCCAGAGGGCGTAGTTCCACAGGTCATAGTTCCAGAGGGCGTAGTTCCAGGGGTCATAGTTCCACAAGTCATAGTTCCAGAGGGCGTAGTTTCACAGGTCATAGTTCCAGAGGGCATAGTTCCACAAGTCATAGTTCCAAAGGGCGTAGTTCCACAAGGTGTAGTTCCACAGGTCATAGTTCTAGAGGGCGTAGTTCCACAAGTCATAGTTCCAGAGGGCGTAGTTCCACCCTCTGGTCATAGTTCCACAGGTCACAATTCCATACGTCATAGTTCTACAGGGCATAGTTCTATACGTCATAGTTCCACAAATCATAGTTCCACAGGTCATAGTTCCACAGGTCATAGTTCCAGAGGGCGTAGTTCCATAGGGCATAGTTCCATAGGGCATAGTTCCACAAGCCACAGTTCCAGAGGGCGTAGTTCCAGAGGGCGTAGTTCCAGAGGTCATAGTTCCAGAGGGCGTAGTTCCAGAGGTCATAGTTCCAGAGGTCATAGTTCCATAGGTGTAGTTCCAGAGGTCATAGTTCCAAAGGGCGTAGTTCCAGAGGGCATAGTACCAGAGGTCATAGTTCCAGAGGTCATAGTTCCAAAGGGCGTAGTTCTAGAGGGTGTAGTTCCATAGGTCATAGTTCCAGAGGGCGTACTTCCAGAGGTCACAGATCCATAGGTCATAGTTCCAGAGGCGTAGTTCCAGAGGGTGTAGTTCCACAGGTCATAGTTCCAAAGGGCATATTTCCAGAGGTCATAGTTCCACAAGTCATAGTTCCAGAGGGTGTAGTTCCACAGGTCATAGTTCTAGAGGGCGTAGTTCCAGGGGTCATAGTTCCACAGGTCATAGTTCCAGAGGGCGTAGTTCCACAGGTCATAGTTCTAGAGGGCGTAGTTCCACAGGTCATAGTTCCAAAGGGCGTAGTTCCACATGGCGTAGTTCCACAGGGCATAGTTCTAGAGGGCGTAGTTCCAAAGGGCGTAGTTCCACAAGTCATAGTTCCAGAGGGCGTAGTTCCACCCTCTGGCTATGACCTGTGGAACTACGCCCTCTAGAACTATGACCTCTGGAACTACGCCCTCTGGAACTACGCCCTCTAGAACTACGCCCTGTGGAACTACGCCCTGTGGAACTACGCCCTTTGGAACTGCGACCTTTGGAACTATGACCTGTGGAAATACGCCCTCTGGAACTACGCCCTATAGAACTACACCCTGTGGAACTGTGACCCATGGAACTACAACCTGTGGAACTATTCCCTCTGGAACTATGACTTGTGGAACTACGCCCTCTGGAACTATGACCTTTGGAACTATGCCCTCTGGAACTACACCCTCTGGAACTATTACCTGTGGAACCACACCCTCTGGAACTACGCCCTCTAGAAATGTGACTTGTGGATCCAATGAACTATCTAATGATGTCCTTTGGTATCCAACGCTAAGAGGACTTGGCTAAATGATCAATGGAGGCATGGAAGTTGTTCCCCAATCCCTCAGAGAGAGAACAGTGCCTGTGCATCCAATGGAGGTGAAAACATACCCACACTTTAGTGAATTCATAGGTCTAATTGGTCATTTTGTTGGGTCATGCCATGATCTAAGGGTGAAATAGGGTTACCAGGCTTCCAATAATGGGAGACATTTGTCTAATTCTTTAGTAGTAGACCTTCTTTGAAAAATATTAATTGACTTTATCAACATATGTCTTTATCTAATTTCTAATCATTTTATAATACTTTTCTTTTGGAAATTTTTCCTTGATGTTGATATAAATCTCATAAAGTAGCAGCTTACAACTAGCTTACCCTAAATTCAATAGCAATCCCTTATTAGCTCAAAGCATATATAATTCTGTATTTAAAACTTAATATTACAACATACATGTACAAGAAAACACTTAAATCTATGTGAACATGAGTGCATTGCATTAGTTACCAAAATGTCATCAAGAAAGTACATATGCATTTTCAAGAGAATCTAGCAGCCAAGCATATAATCCTTTTAAAAATAATTTATAATCACTCCAGTTTAGATCTTAACTAACAACCACATTTCCTCCAAAAGATGGATGACTCACAAGTTTGTTACAATATGATTGTGAGTGACATGTGAGTCATGTTCAACTAATATATGCATAATCCATCTCTAAGCTAAGGAAATCGAAATTCATTATCATCCTATAACTCTTGATCTGATTACATCAAAGAAGGAACAAACTAAACTACTTGCCAAAAATAGCAATTCGTTTTTTACCATATTTAATGCATACAATACTCTTATCAATAAGAGATTTTTTAGCATATTTTCGAGTTTGAGGCTGCTGTGAGTCATTAGGGACAACTAGAGATGATGGTCAAACTGTTTGGAATAGGATGGTCTTCATAGTTGTCATATGCCACATGAGCTTGCTATTTGTTGCTGAATGTATTTATCCACCTTAATTTGCTCTCGATTGTGCATACTAAAACAGAGTCCCGTTGAAATTTAAAACAAAATGCAATAAGAGAATAATGCCCTGCATTTAAACTCCTCGGAGAGCTCTATTTTCCTGGTTTTGAACCGCTGAAGATTCAATCCATGGACCCTCAAATGTTAAGTACTTTGTCCTTGATTGCATTACACCTGCAAAATATTTTATAAAGACCTTTAGCAAGACAATCATGGGCCAATGATTCCCTTACTTCACTATCATAGCATCCCCAACATAATTAATCTTCGTATATATAGAAAGAAAAAACAGAATAGTGGGAATTGACATAGTTGGTAGTTTCTCATAATTGATAACAAAAGGGATAGAATGGCACTTTTGTGAACCAAAGCATTCATGGCACCAGTTTAGATAGCAACCTTAGGGTGTCAAGATCATGTAGGATGCTAATTTGTTTGTTGGCATAAACAACAAATACAAAGATTCCACCAGTTACGATCCTTATGAGGTATGCAAGCATTTTCCTGTAAACCGTTAACCTGATCACTTTCATCTCTGTATTTCAAAGAACTTCCATCTATTACCAATTGATTTGTTTCATTGACATGCCAATCATGCTCCTTGTTATTAACTTCAATCCAAGTATACCCTGTTTCCTTTTTCGCTTTGTTTCTTAGATCTAGTAAGTCTGGTAGGAGCACTGTCTAAAGAAGATTCATCAATATCACCACTCTCTGAAAGTGTGGATGTATGGGATGATGCACTCTTGAAGTCATTATCTGTATACTCTTTCTTTTGCAATAGATCCAGGCACAAATGAACATATCATTAGAACTTTTAATTTCTCCTCAGAGCCATTCAGAGCCATTCATTTCTCTGATTTCTGAATTTAGCCAAATAGTTGACTCGACATGTTATACCAACTTCTACAATTCCAAATTGTGAAAGCCCGAAACCAGAGATCGAACCGCTGGGAGTATAGATACTGCATGTTTTTGTTATGGGCACAGTTTTGTGTTGATTTGATACAACCCAGAGCAACCAAATAACTTGCATTCTGTAGCATACATCGAACATTGTCCAAAATCCTCTTTAAGTGTAGAATGAGATCCTAATATAATACCTTTGAAGGCGAAGATTGCAACTAAAATTCATTCACTTGAATCTCTTCTTTCTGAGTACTGAACAATTATACTTGGTGGCCTCTTACCAATTTGAAGGGAATGAGTAACATATCAACACAAGCCTTGTAGACAATGGAGCCCCCAGAAAGATTTGGGTCATGTTTTCCACAACATCAGAAGCACAATCTTTCGATGGTCCCGAACTACAACCAGACTTATCAATGATTTTATGTTCAGAAAAATTTGAATGAGACACCAATGAACAATGCGTCTTTCTCTAAAATTACAGAGGTAGTTGAAATGACAAAGAATAAGCCTTCTTCATCCACACTCTGTCAATACACATTCCATCTCTGAAAATTCCCTCCTCATTCTACAACTTGGCGATCAAGGAGACATTTTATTGTTTGCATCAACACTTGCGCACCATGTTTACTTCTTGGCATTTCGTAATAACAATTTGCATTTAGCATTTTTTGTTTAACAGTTGGACGTTTGAAGAATTGACCCAACACCTGGAGTGTTCGTATCGACACCTGGTGTCATTTGTTTTTGGACAACGCTGTGTTTTATATTTAATTTTATGTTGTTTATTCTGCATTGCTGGTGTGAATGAGCCTTATGGTATTTACATACATCGACCTTTCCACTGTTCTTCAACAATTTATGCTCAACGCATGATTACAAAATTGAATATCAATATTAGAACCAAAATGGGTGCTTCCAGAACAGATTTTCAACCGAATTCCGATGAAATTAACAAGGCAGTTGTATTATCATTGTTGGCTAACATGGATAATCTCGAAAGAAAGCAAGCATACTATCATGTCGGTTTGGAAAACATACTAATGGAACCCAATTTTATATTGAGCGAATGTAAGAAGAACAACAATAATACTTTGTTTGTTGCATTCAGGTGGCGGTTTTCTATTCGAGATATGTTTGCTTTCAATGTAGCAGAAAAAGATGAATTTTCTAAGAGTTACGGTGAGGTGGCCAAAGATTTGCAAGGTTTGTTTCATAATGAAATTTTCGAGAGAATAACCTGTAATCTTCCTAGTATGGTTTATTTTCAAAATTATAAAGCAGACAAGATAATATTTTCAGGTCATGGCTTAGCTGGGGAACTGGCACATTTGTTCCTAATATGTTACATGTTAAACACCCAGGAAGGGACAAAATGCCATATATCTATTGCCTTTGGCTCGCCCTATTTTTGTGACAACGATGCCAAGCGGTTCTGTGAGAAAATCATAGAACTCAATAAACGTATGTTTACACTTGTGAATGGTGTTCATCCCGTACCCTGGCTGCTAACGAGTATAGGAATGACTGTACCTTGTAATCCAGATACCAAGGATCTACCTTCTTATTTGGAGAGATTGGAGCTTCAGGAAATGCAGAGAAAAAATCAGTCCAGAAAGCCTCACTATGCATATGTTGGCCTGTATTATGAGGGAAAGGATTTGATCTCAGTCAATCCAAATGTAAAAGTAGTAAGTGTAAATGCCTGACGATGTCACGAAGTTGAAAATTACTTGAAAGAGTTCATTTTTAATATCAGCAGAGGTTGATTTGCAATCAGTAACATCACGGAGATAGGGTCTAAACCTTCTATACAATCCTGCACTCTGAATGTTTACCATGGTCAAAGGAATTATGAAGGATTTATATCCGTAAGAGGTCATGACTTGTTCGAGTTGAAAGAGTTTCATGTGAAGCCTGTAGGAAATAAGTGGGTTGTTGAAGATTCATGTGACAATGGCATCCTTCTAAGAGCTTCAATAAAAGAAAGGAAACTCTATACGGACCAAATACATATATCTGTGAAAGTAAGGACTTGCTTCGGGTCAACAGAGGCCGAAGTACGCGTTGAAGATGCATGGAGGGACAATTATGTTGCATATGCGTTAAACAATGCCATGGGAAGATTGTTGTTAGTGCAACAATCAGAGGGTTTAAAAGAAATTGAAGAGTACAAGGAGGCGTATAAAGCTCTTAATAGTGTTTTCGGGCATTGGACATTCGATATTTCTCTGGAAACGAAGGGAAAACATTTTGAGGCTATGACAGAGTTGTTAACAGAGAATTTGGAGACGCTGATTCCAATCGGTATTGTTGCAACATTAAAGGATGCATTGAGTTTTGCACAATCAACGGAAGGGGTACGTAACAAATCATATGTATTTCTTTCTACCTTGCTCTGGTCTTGTCTAGAAAATCTATGTTCTGTGATAGCTAGTGAATCGTGCATTTTGAGGTTTGCTAATGAAAGTAGCTCATACTTATACTGCATATGTGACAATAAAGTTGGAACATTGAATTACCTGGCTATTGTGAGAACTCTATATTGCCTTCTGAGCGACACTGAATCACAAAATGAGTCAGTGGATGCCTAGTATTATGAGAAGAAAATCTACGAGCATGTTCACAGTGAAGGTCAGGCTATGAAGAGTAGAAAATGGCTACCCGAGGACATTGTGAAAGACATAGGAAACAGAGCCTGGAAGATGTATAAAATAATATCTGCATACAAGTTATTAGAAGGTTTCAGAATGGCAACATTCATAGGTCCTGAAAACGTTGGTAAGACCACTCTTATCAATTCGATATTAGGCGAAAATGTTGGAGATGTGGGATTCACGACACACACTTCGACCGCTACTCTTTACAGGTTCACTGAGGATATATTTATAACTGATTTTCCTGGCACTAATGTGGGTGGAGAAAGAGCTTGTCTCTCGAAGGTTTGGGAATATTATGAGAAGGTTGCAAACTTGTGCATAGTAGTGGTTAATTTTGAGGGTTATACTTGTAAAGCTGCGGAGGAGTTCAGGATTGCCCGTTCACGGATGTGCGAAAAAGTGGTACTAGTTATTAACAAACTAGATTCTGTGTTGAATGGCTCAAGGAATCGTAAGGTGTGGGATGAGTACAACCCCCAGAAACTTAGGGAACTGAGAGAGTCATTCGCAAAATGCTCTGGTTTAGCCACAAATCAAGTCTTCCTCTCTCTGTCGATAGCGAATGAAGACTTGGAAGAAACGACGCGAGATCTTCTTAAAGAGTGAGGCAACGTCATCATTCTTAAGGAAGAGATCACCACCACCATAAGGATGTTGATTTCAGAATTGAAATTCCAAGATCATTGTTGCATTGTTGAATAATTTGGTATACTTCAACCGCGCTACCAAATCGATACTGAACCCTTTGTATGTTAAACTGTCGTAGTATTTGGACTTTTATAGATTTATCTAAAATTTCATTTCAGTGTGATTCTAAATCAACTCTTACACTTTAATTTCATAGGATCGTTTCGTTAGGTTGCCTCAGCAATGGAATTTATAAATTTTTCTCTTCTGGTTTTCTAATTTGTTGGATTTTAATATGGCCAAAACACACTCTCCCTCCCTCTTTTCACTGGACAGGGTGTTTTTGGATTGCTTTAACATAGCCTCTTCCATTAATTCATTTCATACCGTTGAAATAATGAAAAATGATGAACATGTAATGTGCTTGGAAATTGGGCCAAAAGGCCCAATATAGTTTACAAAACCCTGCATGAGCCGATAGGAAAAATTGGCCTTAAAATGTAACTTTTTCCAATCAGTGAGTGCCACTGCCAATTCGCCCAGTAACAATCGTTGAAATTCCTAGTAATCTTGAAGAATTGTGTGTGCCTGCCGTAATGACTCGACTCCATTTTCAAGTTATTTGACTAAATACAAATATTTGGGGCGTAATTTCTTCTCCATTGACAAAGGCAAGATCTGAGGTAGTTTTGTTAAAACTTTCACAATGTCAGCATCATTCAACCCAATGCTCCTTAAAAAATAATTGATTCAGGACTGTATACCATCTGTAATGTTGTAGTGAAGAAGCTGTGGACGCTCTGCGACCATTTTCACTAGATTTCCTTTGATAATCTAAACTCCTTTGAAAAGAACTCTAACCAGGATTTCATGGCAGGATTATCTCGAGAATGCACTCAGTGACTTAGAATAAAAGGTTGTTTATGAAGGCTTGGCATTATCACCATCCACAAAAGCGTATTCCCTTGATAGAAGTTTTATGCAAATATGAGTGAACCGCCTTCCCTGAAGAGAATCGGATCAGATTGGAAGAAGCTTTGGGGCTGGGGATATTGATGCACCGACTCTTCAGGGAGCTCTGCAAGTTGTTCACTCACGTATGAAAACCGTCGGGAAGGTGTGGTTTCAAATTGGACGAGGAGAAGTGCGGGGACGCAGCTTGGAGTGCAGTCCAGACATTAGCAGAGGGCATGAGCAGAGTACAACCAGGCGGCTAGTTTGGGGTAGGAGCGACATCTTTCAAGAAACTCCTTCCCATCCTCCTTCACACCCTCTTAGGACAAATTTCAAATGAAGCGCACCATTAAATAAATTCGAAATTTAAAATTTAATGGATGATGTATGGATTGAAGCGCGCCATTAAATAAATTCAAAATTCAAAATTTAATTTATGATGTATGGATGGTATGGGAGGGTCGTGAATTGATGGAGGTATCCGTTTCCCGAGCATGGTTGTTGCCGAGGGTCGAAAGGGTCTCAGCTGGGAGATGAGACTGGTCATCGACCGGAGCTCTGATATGATCAACAACGGGAGTCAGGACACGGAAAAAGGCAACTGACAAAGGTTCATTTCGTTTGGCGTTTAGCCTACGCCAAAGGTATATAATGAACGTTGCTCATTCATTAAAGATGTTGTTGTAAGGCTGTGACAGGGTGGTTGAAAACTTGGATAAAGGTAGTAACGGATGGTTAGAGAATCGAAAAAAGATAGTGGTATGTACATATTGAATGGGCTTTGTTGTTGCTATTGGTGGTGCTTAGTAAACAAGGGAAACATGCGTTGATTCAACCCTAGCTACTTGCTTTTCTGCTGCCGTGACTCTCCTTCTGTTAGTGGATCCCAGTCAATTGGCTCCGCCTCTGTAGGTTCTGCATCTCTATCTTCATCATATGGATTTGTAACTCACTATCAAAATGAAAGGTAGCCTTGCAGGATGATGGCCTTGGAACAGGATCTGCCTATGGATCTAGGCTCTGGAAAAGGATATGGATCTTTACGAAGTGGTAGTGCTTAAATAATAGGTTATGCTTTTGGTTCATAAACTAGATCTCCTGCCTTATAAGAAAGTGACTTATGGGGAAGCTATAATAGTGCATGAAAAGACATTCAAATTTGATCAATAAATTGAGTAGAAATAACCACATACAGTGAAGATTAATTTAATAATAGAAGAAGAGCATAAATATATAAATATAAGAGATAAATTTACAACAAAACTATTCCATACAATATTGCAATATTCAAAGATTACAAAGATGTTTTGTCCTAGTCATACCATGATTTCAAAGGTATGTGAGTGACACAATAGTATCTATGCGCAAAATATTGCATAAAGAGTTTCACAATAGTATCTATGCGCAAAATATTGCATAAAGAGTTCGAGTCCCTCTGGTAAAGCACAATATTATTATCTTTAAGAGTTGAAGTACTTCTTAAATAATCTAATATGGACCTCAGCTATTTCACTGTAATAGGACACAACACAATGAAAAATTTAATTAAGAAATATGCATTAAAATTATTGAGAATATGACTTTTGGTTTGAAAAAATCCAAGACCAACAAACATTGTCAAGAACATTGTCCATCTTGAGGCCAAGGTCGCACGTGAGGGACGCAAGTGGTGGAGGGATGCCAGGTGAAGGGCGAAGGTGCCTAGGTAAGTCTCGAGTTACTGTTTTCATCAAGTTAATCTTTTTAATCATGAATAGTAATGATAATTCCAAAATTCTTCATCTGACAATGGCCATGGATTCTGAGATTCTGACTCATTGATTGAGTCTCAAACTGCTTTTGGCTACCTAGTCCTTAATTGGAGGGGGGGAGTCCCGATCAATGGCCAGGCCTGAGTAGAAGGGAACACAGGGGCAGAGGGAGTCCAGATGTTAAGCATAAGGGGAAAACGAAGCTAGGCCTGAACAGAAGGGAACGATGGAGGGTCTGAATGTTGAGCAGAAGAGGAAAACGATGTTGGGCCTGAGTAGAAGGGAAGGGAGAAGTAGAGACTATGAACACTGGGAGATAGGGGAAAATGAGGGGTCTCAGCAGGCCTTCATTCACTTACTGCATGCAGATGGAGCAACCTAGTTATCTCCTCAATCACCTACCTATTAGTCGTTCCACGGCTAATCCTCATGGCTCTTGGTTGGCGTTCTTCCTATCCCCGACACCCCCCCTTGACTTTTTGTTTCCGATATTCTTATTTACCCTTCTATCTACATTCATTGCGTTATTTTTCGTGATCAATAGGAGCTACTATCGGGTGATACTTTGAAATTCCTGACCTTGACCGTGCTTCTGGATCTAACTTCCCTTCATTTCTTTCTTTTCCCCTTTATTTCTTACCCTCAAAGCCTGAGCAGAAGGGAACGGAGGGGTGGAGACTGTGAACACTGGGAAGGAGGGGAAAATGAAGCTAGAAGCTAGGAGGAAATAGAGAGTCGAGTATCCTTGGCTGATTGACACCTTTGCATGTTGTGTCATGCTACAATGTTGTACGTGTAAACTAATCATTTTGTACGTGGAAACAAAATTGATGGGATAAACATGCGCTAATATATGGCTGGATAAACATGGCTAACATTTAATATTTACTAAGTAATGCTACATTCATCTCTAGCATTACTTGGTTTGGTAAAAATCAGAGCACAAATGTGTGTTTTAAATGAAAGCTAACCTAAGATATTCTCCCTTGTGCCTAGGGAAGAGACCAAATAAGAGGTCAAATTTAAAACTTAGGTTAATGAACCACCTAAATTGCATGATTTTTGAAAAACTTTGGTTAAAACAATTAAAACACATTGGTTTTTGTGCCAAGTTAATAAGAATAGTGAAAATCGATTACTAAGAGTCCTTGTGTCTCGCCTGGACTAATAAGGACTCATTATGAGAAAAGGACAGTGGATCAATCTCCACCATTGATGGGATGTGATGGATAAAATTGGGGCCAGGGGGCAATGAAAATTGAATTATGGGGTTAACACCATAGTTACCAATGGTTCAATGAAATTTGGTTATGTTCACTTCAACAAGTAAAGCAAATTAACGTGAAATTTGTGGTTGATAACTTATGCCACGCAATTATGGAGTGTACCTGCCTAAACACACAGATAAATAAATAGAGGCGGGATGAAGCTGGATGGAGCCAGGCCTCTAAAGCAACAATGGCCTTTCAGGAACGGCTTCCAAAAGCAATGTCCAAAATATTATAGATAACATCTGATATTTGGTTCACAACATAGGTGGTTCAACAAGTGGAGCAAATTAACTAAAAATTAGTGGTTGATAATTTATGCCACACAGATTTGGATTTGGAGTGTACCTTCCTTAACACACAGATAAATAAATAGAGGCAATGGGGAATTCGAGATGGAGTCAAGCCTATGAAGCAACAATGACCTTTTAGGAATTTCATTCAAAAGAAATGTCCAAAATATTTGGCCTTCTAGGAACGCCATCCAACAACGATGTCCAAAATATCAGAGATAACATCAGATTTGGGAAAACATTGGAGTATGTGAAATGTGATTATGTATTAGATGTTGTTGTGTTTTTATAAACTATTGGAAGCCCTATTTTAGAGAGATGTTGATTGAAATGTTTAAAGAGTAGACAATGTTGGAAGGAATGACAACTGTTATGTTTTTCTCTACACTATACTTCCAATCTTTATACTTTTCAACAATTTGATTCCGTTGATGAGTATTTTGTTTATTCCATTGAACTTTAAACTGTCTTTCCAGTTTGGAGAACATTTCCTAAATACTCATCTATTAATTGTGATGTGGTGAGGGATTTTAGATAAATAAGTTTTGAAACCATGAGGGGTTTTGAAGGGAAGGGAGGGAACAATGGGCTTTTGGTCTCTTGGTGAATTATACTTATAAGAGGTTACATTATCCAGAATTATTAAAAAATATTCAAATTTTAAATTGAAAGAGTAAAATATTGAGCTAAATGCATAATTAATGTAGAAAGAAAAAAATGAACAAAATGCATAGTTAATATGGATAGTTAATGTGGAAGAGAAGTATATATATCTAAATCTTTAAGATGCATATGTAAAAAAAATTCCAAATTGAAAATTTCTTATTTGAATTTTCATGGTATTGAATTGAATCCAAATTAAAATTCGAACTTGTTATGACATTTTCACAATTTTCTTCACTTTATCGACTTGCAATTGGCCACTATCTATTTACCTGAAACATGTTTCTTGCTCTTCGCTTGATCTACCTACAGCTCACTACTATCTATTTAACTGAAACATTTGATCCTTCAAAAGATGATAATGAATTTTTTCTTTCTAAAGTCATCTAGGTTTTCATTTAAAAGCTGGGTTCGTGCCTTGGTTTTGCGTTGAATGCCTAGAGTAATGTAAGCTTGCTTAAATGCTATAACTAGCTTTAATATGGATAATGTGACTTGGTCTTTCAATTCTTGATGATTTAAGAATCTCTACTTTGAATTTTTTGGGCACTCTGTCATGTGCTTTGTATTGAAGGAAATATCCAAAATTTGGTTTAATGGGAACGGTTTTGCCTCAAAATCAGTGAGGCTTCCAATCTGATTCTAGGTTTATGTATTCATGCCAAGTCTGTAAATATATTGTATTATGTTAATGTGTTGATTTATTTATAATTTATGGCTCAATGTTGTATCCGCTCAGGTAGTAACTACACTTTTATTACAATCTTCAGTCAAATTATATGAAATATTGAGACACTAGCCAAGGCAAAGATCATACATCTATGAAGAAAGACCCAAACTGTTTTTCACAGCACGTCTGGTCTCTTGTATGCACTTCTTCTATTTTTTAATAACAAAACCCTTTATTCAAAATTAACATGAATCTCTAATCTCCCTTCTAGGCCTTAATCTTGTTGTAAATTTGGAAAGCGTCTCTAGTCTCCAAAAGAAGACGATTGTTTCAAGCAAATATTACCTACTTTATTTTTATGATGCTAGACTCTTCACGCAAATCTTTGCATCTTACAAAGTCGATAACCTCTTAGATTCACGAGCTTTACCCATTTTGTGCACGAGGCAAGGACCATAATAGTGAAGTAATCCATTTTTTGGGAGCTTAATACATTGCACAATTTGATTTCTTTCCTGTTGGTATTATTAGTCTCGGTTTTGAGCAAACTACATAAAATAAAACTTAGACAGAAACCACACAAGTGAGACGGACCTCACAAAACTTGAATTATTGAGAGAAAGCAATTAACAGAAACCACACAAGCGAGACGGATCTCACAAAACTTGAATTATTGAGACAAAACAATTACATTTATAGTCAAATAGCACATTAGATCACACTCCTATTAATGTGGATCTCAAACCACCCACTAACTCAATATGTGTGCTTATGAAACAAACTCAAAACTACATTCTAATTTTACAATGTATTCTAGAACTTTATTCATTATTCTAACATCCCCCTTTAATGGAGAAACAAATTTTCTACTACACCTAACTTGCTTCTAAAAATTTCAAACTTGACTTTACCAAGAGGTTTGGTAAATATATCAGCCACATTATCATTGGTATTACAAATTATCAAACCAATTCGTTTGATTCAATCTTCTCTCTCACAAAGTGATGTTGTAGCTCGATGTGTTTTGATCTTGCATGATATATTGGATTGTGTGGCAATTTGATAGCACTTTGATTGTCACAGTTGATGCATGTTGGACCATTTTGCTCCTCTTCGACATCTACAAGAATTCTCCGCAACCAAACAGCTTCACAGGTGGCACTAGTCAAGGCTTTGTACTCAAATTTTATTGATGACAAAGAAACAATAGGCTGCTTCTTGCTACTCCACGATACAACCCTCGATCCTATATGAAATGCATAGCCTGATGTAGATCTTCTATCATTAGTATTTCCTGCCCAATCTGAATCAAAAAAACCTGTTAGATCAACATCAAATTCATCATTATACATACCAAAATTAATTGTTCCTTTCAAGTATCAGAGTACTTTCTTTGCAGCTTTCGAGTGACTCTCATAAGGCTTAGCCATGAACTAAATGAGTATGCAATGTCTGGTCTTGTAGTGGTGAGGTAGTTCAGACTTCCCACCAACTGACGATATAAAGTACCATCTACCTCTTTAGTTCCATCTTCATTGTATAACTTTGCATTTTGTTTTAAGGGAGATGGCATAGATTTACATTCACTCATATTGAACTTTCTAAGAATTTCTTTTGTGTATTTACTTTGAATGATCAATGTTTTACCAAGCTCTCTCCAAACCTCGATTCCTAAACAGTAATGCAATTCACCAAGATCTTTCATTTCAAATTCTTGAGACAACTGAATTTTAATCTCTTCAACTAACTTGCATGAACTACCTGTAATAATGATATCATCCACATATAAAGATAGTAAAACAACATTTCCTTCTTCGTCTTTTTTAACATACAGGTTAGGATCATTTTTTCTTTTCACAAACCCATTCTGATAAAAGAAGGTATCTATCTTTACATACCATGATCTCGGTGTCTGTTTCAAACCATATAATGCTTTCCTTAACCTGCATACTAGATGCTCTTGTTCCTGCTTAACAAACCCTTCAGGTTGAACCAAAAAAACTCTTCTTTTAAATCACCATTGAGAAAAGCATATTTGACATCTAACTGATGTATTTTCCAATTATGTTTTGTAGCTAAGGCAATCAGTACTCTAATTGTATTCAATTTATCTACTGGTACAAAAGTATCTTTGTAATCAATTCCCTTCTTTTGTGAATATCCTTTTGCAACTAATCTTGTCTTATATATTAATGCTACCATCTACTTTAAATTTAGATTTATACAACCATTTGCTTCCACTAGGGACTTTGTTTTCAGGCAGTTCAACTAATTCCCATGTTTGATTTTTCATAAAGCAGTCATATTCATCAGTCATAGCATTTCTCCACTCTTCATGTTCTTTAGCTTGATCATAGTTTACAGGTTCTACAACATTCATTACATGATACATCAATGCATAATATTTATACCTTATAGGTGGATGAGTTTGTCGTGATGACCTCCTTGGTCCTTCACTGCTTTCATCTTGTCTCCTGCTCTGTGGTGACTCTTCTCCACTTGATGTATCCTTCTTACTTGAAGTGCCCATACTGCTTTCATTCCGTTCTCGAACTTGTACCTATTCATGTTCTTGTTTAACCATTTCATCTATTTTGACATGCTCATCACTATCATTATGCCAAGCATCAACATCATTCATTGTATCAACTCTATCTGCATTCTCATGAAACACTACATCTCTACTTGGAAACAATTTATGTGAATTGGGATCAAACAATTTGTATGCTTTTTGATCAATACGATACCCAATAAAAACACAGTTGATTGACTTTGCATCAAGTTTTCTTCTCTCATCCTTTGGTATATGTGCAAAGGAAATGGATCCAAATACTCTTAAATGACTGAAATCAAGTTTATAGCCATAAAGAATCTCAAAAGGAGCTTGGAAATATAATTTCTTAGTTGGACTATGATTCTTTAAATAAACAACAGTATTAACGACTTCTGCCCAAAAACCATTAGAAATGTTTTTACCTTGAAGCATACTGCGAGCACATTCCACTAGTGTTATGTTCCTTCTCTCAGAAACACCATTATGTTGAGGTGTATGAGGTACTGTAAATTGTTGTCGGATCCCGTGAAATTTACAATAACTTTTGGATGTACCTAATGTATATTCACCACCTTGATCAAATATGAGAATTTTAATACATTTGCCTATCTTTTTTTCAGTCATAGTTCTGAATTCTTTAAAGTACTCAAATACATCACTTTTTCTCCTTATGAAATAGACCCATGTATATCTAGATCTATCATCAACAAAAATAAGAAAGTAGGAAGCCCCACCAAGTGACCTAGTTTTCATAGGTCTGCATACATCAGTATGAATTAATTCAAGTATATATGTTTGTCTTTTATCTATATGTATGGGAAATTCCTCTATATGTTTCTTATCAAGTGCACATGCTTCACATGGGAAATGATCATTCTTCATAACAGGAAGACCTGATACCATTGTTTTTCTTTGCAACAACATCAAATCATTGTAATTTAGGTGCCCATACATTGTTGTGGATGTTAATGCAACATGACGGTTCATTGTCACATCCAACTTATACAATCCACCAACCCTGGTACCTGTGGAAATAATCATGTAGTGATCCTGGATATCTTTTGCAACACACCTCAACTTACCAAATTCTATTGTTAGATTATTATCACTGATAGTTGAAACGTATATCAAATTATTTTTAATACCAGGAACAAACATTACATTATGAATTTGTCTCAATTGTCCATTAGGTAAGTTCACACTTATTACTCCATAGCCTTGGACTTTGTGTGATCTGTTATATCCTAAGTAAATGTGTGTGCCATTGATTTCTCATAATATTCATCATACCATTATTTATTACAGGTCGTATGAGATGATGCACCATAATATATGAACCATGCTTTCTCATCATCAGTTTCAACAGACAACGCAACTTCATAAATAAACAACTTAATATTTTTAAATCTATCATTGACTGAAGTGTCTTTATGCATACAATTTCTATTATGCATTTTATATCTCTGATTTGATTCATGATTCTTTCTTCTATAACAATCGTTATCAAGATGTCCAGGTTTTCCACAATATTCACATTCAATATTTTTCTTAACATAAGAATTATGATGTGTCATACCTTTCTTCTTTGCTTGAAACTGGCCTTTGTTCTTGTCCCATGGTTTACCTTGGTATGATCTTTTATCTCTTGCAATCAAAGCCAAATCTGAGCCACTTGAGTCCTGATCATAATTCTTCATTCTTTCTTCCTCTTGAAGAAGGATACCGACCAATTCATCAAAAGTAGGGGGTGTTGGTCTAGCTGAGAGTGATGAAATAAAAACTTTGTAATCTTGCACTAAACCCTTCAAATAAATTGTTACTAGGTCACTACTGGAAACCTTTTCACCAATGTCACCCAGCTTATCACTTAAATCTTTAATTCTAGATACAAAATTACTTATGCTTTCATTGGCTTCCATTTTGATAGATAATAGCTTAGTTTTTAAAAATAAAATCCGGTTTGCATTAGAGGTTTTGTACAAACCTTTGAGAACGTCTCACGTATCTTTGGAAGTTTTACAATCTCTTATATGAGGAATGATGTTGTCCTTTACGGACATACGCAACAACACTTTCGTTTTCATCTCTTGTCTATCCCAATCTGGAATCGAGGCAACAACAATGGGTTTGGGCTCATCTCCTTTGACAATCATTCGTAGACTATATGCCTCTAAAATGGTGGTCAACTTAAGCTTTCAGTTTACATAATTCTCGCCATCAAGTTTAGTGGACTCATTTAAATATGAATCAGCAAGAAGGTTTTCCATCTTCGGGCGTAACAATTATTAGCCAAATTTAAAATAAAAAAAACTTGTTGCTGGATTTATTTTTACCTCCCAACAAGCTCCTCCTCAACAGTCTGTATCTGATCTACAATAGCAGCAATATATAACCTCTCTGAAAAATAGCAATACTGCAACACAACAATCACAAAATGATACAGTGATCGGTGCACACAGACGACAACATACAAGCATATGATACTTGCATATAGCAACGCTAATTCAGATGGCTCCTTGCAGATAGCAATGATATTTATAATTCCCAGTGAACACAGAAAACAGATAGCACCGATGGCTCAACAACAATGTCAATTCTCTCCACGCAACACTCCAGTGATATTGCAACATAGCGTACACACCAACACAACGAACATGAAATACTCCAAATAGCAGAACTGAGAATGATGTAAACAAACTGTGTGTATATAAAATGATGAGAAAGCATACTTCTGCTCCACGCATCAATCAACAACTCCTTCACTTAACACAGGCGATATCCCTTCACACCAGTCCACGCTCATTGAATCAGCGAATACAGTGGTTCATAGATTCTGTAGATAGCAATGAACACACCAACATGGGCGATATGGAAGAAGCACTTCACGATGGATCAACGTACACTCATCACCTGTACGCGCCCTCACACCAGTCGACTTGAAGAATTAAATGGTAGTTGTATATCCACAACATATACCCAATTAATGCGCACTCGGGCAGACGGCTTGTATCACACCCACGTCCACGACTCTCATGATGGAAAATGATGGTTGTAGCTTCACAAATGACGACAGCCTACTCTCTTCACTGAAACGAAGGTGGTGCGGTTCCTCACACAGTTTTTTTACCTACACTCTGATACCAAAATAAAACTTAGATAGAAACCACACAAGTGAGACGAAGTTCACAAAACTTGAATTATTGAGAGAAAAAAATTACATTTATAGTCAAATAGCATATTATATCACACTCCTATTAATGTGGATACACAAACGTAATTTGTGTGCTTATGAAACAAACTCAAAACTACATTCTAATTTTACAATGTATTCTAGAAGTTTCTTCATTATTCTAACAACATATACAATCAAACTACATTAACTTTGTATTAATTCAATCAAATTCCCTAACCATATACAAAGTTTTGAGCAAATTTTATTTTAATTCAATTTAATTAAAAAGTTAAATATATTTTTCTATTTATTAAATTTGAAATATCAAATTTTCCATAGGTTAAATCATATGAAATTTTAAGTAATTCTCTTGAGTATACGATTTATTTTTGGCTAATTGTAATAGTTAAGAAATCATTTATAAAAAATTACGATTTCTTTTTGGCTAATTGTAAGAGTTGAGTTGAGAAATCATTTATAAAAAAAATTGTGACCGCTTCAGAGGCTCTCACATTGCCCTGATTGCTCAAGCAATAGTGCAACTTTAATACCACTAGCTTTGACAATGCTACCAAAACCTTATCCTCCTCACCAGTGTTGCTCACCACCTTTCTGTGTCTTTATCTCCTAGCCATCGCTTGGCCTTGAACCTGACAAGGGATTTTATATTGTAAGTATTGTGCTATAAGGGATTTTATATTGCAAGTATTGTTCTCTAGAAACTCATGATAACATGTGTGCAAAAAAAACTAAATTAGAGAGAAGGAATGGTACTTCTTTGGTTTTATGGAACGCAAATATCGGAGAGGCATACAGACCAACAAAGAAATAGAGTTTGAACAATGGAAAACAATAAAAAATGATCAAGGGGTTTTCACTTCACGATCATCTACACTAGTTGGAATGAAGAAAACATTGGTTTTCTACAAGGACATAGCTCACAAAGGAGAAAAGAAGTTGGGTAATGTTCACTTGTCATCCCGTGCCCAAATATTGCAAGGTGCATTAATACAATTAATACTATACACTCATATGTTGTATATTCAGTAATGGTTAGAATACTCATTTAGAACATATAACCATCATTGTGTCTTAGGGGAATGACTAATTTTGCAATTTTGTTTTCATTGGTAGTTTTTGTTGATGGTAGGGCACAAGATTTCTCATCGAAATCATTGAAATTGCTAGATAATAAAGTTATTTACAGAATGAAAACATGACCTTGTCATGGTGGGTGAAGTGATTTTTTGAAATGGTATTTGCAGTGGAAACCATGATCGTATCGATGAATCCATCTTCTCATCGAGATAAAGATGTCAGTGGTCAACCTAGACGTGGCTTCGTCTAAAACTCAAAATTCCATCTCCATCACAGATTGTCCTCCACCCACAATGTACTAGAGATCTTTGAACCATGGAATTCCCCACAGGCCTGTAGTCATGGATGTGAATCCAATGGATGATAGTGTTTATCACATATTGTATCATTACACAAGTCTTGCTTTCTATGTGAACATCGGTGCCTCGTCAATCTATGGTCTTGTAGTTGTTCATGATGAACTCTTCTTTGAGCATGATGACTTTGTTGCTTTGGAAGAGGGAGAGAGGTAGAGAAGGGAAAATGGGAAAGAGAGAGAGGGAGAGGGGGAGACAGTAAGAGAGAGATCTTGAGAGAGGTTAGAGAGAGACGGGTAGAGAGAGAGAGGGTGAGTGCAATAAGTTCGTGGTCGAAAAAGTGGCAAAGGCATGATTAGGATCGCGTATGCATTCTTAGGAACGCGCATGCGTTCTTAAGAACGCACACGTGTTCCTATACCTATAGGTTTGGACGTGGCCTAACCTCCACGTGGATTTCCATGCAGGTTTAGTGGAAAAACCGTGTGCGTTGTCTTAATAATGTGTGTGTGGTCCTAAGAATCTGCATGCGTTCTTACTGATCAAAATATTTAAAGGGCCGGAGCGCGATTTGTTCCCATTGTGCAAAAATTGCACTAACGTTTCTCTCATTGGGAAAATATAGTGGATCTAGAGAGGAGGAGTAAAGGGAGGAGGGGCCACCATGTCCAGGTATTAGCACCCTGTAAATCTATTCGACTGTCAAAACAAACGACATGGGTAACTATTTCAACCTGCTTTAGAGATGAGATACTAGCCTACTCAACTCAGAGAGGGCTCTCTTGTGTCACTTGATATATCTATCGCAATTGGTGGCTAGATTTGGTTTGTTTTGGGGGGAGGTTTCATAAAATTTCCGAAGAAAAGAAGATAACATTTGCGCTATGGAGTCAGGAATGAACAATGCATCAACAAATCATGAAAACTATCAAGAGGAAAAGGCTAGATGAGGCGATGAGTCTGAGTTTATATTTAAAATTTGCATGGAATCAGAAGAAAAAGAAACATATAACTTCATCAGAGCATTTCAAGAATGAATTCTAGACAAGCTAGGAAGAAACACACACAGTCTAAATTGCTTAAACCGAGAGCATCAAACGATGAATTATGGGCTTTTGTTTCTCCAATTTAGACAGATGAAAGTGTAAATGATATAAAAGATTAAAGGAAACACATACTATGAAAGAACACAAAACTCTTATCACCGTCAGTTAGGATCTTTTCATAAACAATCCAAAATCTATTTCTGCATTTATATATTCATTCAAAGCCCCAAAGTTCACAAAATCATCCTGCATAGAGGGCAGGCTCCCCTTTTCTCCATAGCTTTCTATATCCTAGAGATAATATATATTGAGAGAAATTCCTCATAGAATTCAAAACGCTCAGACTTCCCCATAATTCTAAGAATAGAGATAAGTTACAAAAATGAATAACAATTATCCTATTTTAAAGGGGCCGTTAGGAACATGTCTGTCATATCTGGGTCCCCTTTCTTCGAACGCCATCTGTCCAAAAAAAATTGAGATGTACTTATTCCCACCTAATAATTCATTTCATTTTGGCGATCTCCTCCTTTAGAGTGTCCAACCAGACCGGTTGATTCTCCCCAATTCTTTCAGTCGTTTCGGCTATGGTTTTTGTCTTCTGACGTTTGCTCCATTTATTTTTCACAGTTCACATGTTGATGATTAGGTCCCTCATGATGGGATTTAGCCTGACTTCTGATCCCGGGTCTGCAACAGGTTCTGTATGAAATTTAGTCGCCAATATTCGTGCAATTGACCTTTCCTTCTTACTCGTAGATAAAATCACCATGTTACTTGAATGACATGCTTGAATAGATATGGCTTGATTGGCTTTGTCCATGTATTCCCAATTTCATGGGAACCAAGATATTCTTTCAGAAATTAAAGAACCAATTAAACTAAAGATTACTTTTCTTATGGATGATATGATACCTCCATACTTGAGACTCAATAGTTATAGAGCTCCCAATCATGAATTATTGATAGGACTAATGGCAAGTTTGTTGATTTTCCATGCTTGGATTTCGAGTTCGTTATCTGATAGCGTTCACCTGACATCATACGATCGAGAAGTACCAAATGAGTGAAGCGGGGTGATCTTGACTAGCCGTCACCCACCCCACAAGTGTTTGATTTGACGTATTGGAACATGTGTCATCAGGGATTTTGCAACAATGGTTTTAGGTAGACCTCCTTTCACCCCGATGTATCTATATAGGAACCGCGCGTCCACTTTAACAACCACAATGGTTTTCCCCAGTCTGCATTCACATAGTTAAGTCCCATGCAAGTTCACCGCTCGATATGGGTTTCAACAATTGATCTGGGTCGCTTTACAATCGATGGTATGTCGATTCCAAACTCCCGTGCCTCCTCTGTATTTTCCCACATATCGACAGATATGTCTCAGATCTCCAAACTAAGCTTTGTCTCTACATCGTGTCAATCTTCTGCTAAATTTAATTATTCAAATGTCAAACATGATTGTTATGGCGATAACATAGGCTCTTACTGGGGATGCTATCCTCCCTGTGAGGTAGCAAAGAAATCGTAGACCTGGTGCCTTATCCATTTGGCTGACCCCAAAACATGTAGATGTACCTTGTTTTTACCATATCACCAGTGTCTGTTGAAATCCAAACTCTACACATTGTTCTCAACTGGATATTGAATACTGAATATACTGCCAAAAACTGTTTGTACACAATATTTTAAATACAAACTGAAGTGCTTGACCAACAAGCTTATTTGCACACTCCTACCTACTCTAAAACTGTTGAAACAAATACTCAATCAAGTGATGCTAAAGTGCCAATGCAACCAATCAAGCATTTATCTTCTCGATTTTTTTCTCCTCACATCTTTCTTAAGAAGGCAAACAAATGTAAAAGATGGTAGCTGAAAACAAAATTTGAATCCAGAATATGAGTTTATGAATGAAACAAACTCCTTCTTCAATGATGAGTGTAATAGGATGGCCACCGATCTTGAAAACCATGAAAAATCATTTCTTCTCGGTGAGCAAAAACAAAAATACAAGACTCTTTTGTAAATGTTTGTTGTTCTTGCTCTATTTCTTATGTTTTGAGAACATCTTCAAATGAAATGGCAGCAATGGGTTCATCTACTTCTCCATGCATCTCAAGAAAAACATTCATACATTCTTCAAATATGACAGCCATATTATGTGTATCAAGGCTATCCTTTTGTTCATTAAGAAACTCTGATATGGTTTCATTAAACTTATGGAAATTTGTTTGATGACTGTCATTTTGACTTTTAAATGAATAAATGGAAATAAGTTCATGCTCATAATCTTCTTGCAAATGTGAAAACTAACAGCATGTACTATTTCATAGTCTAGAGTTCTCATGGATCTATTTTCAAAACCATGATTTTCAAATGAATCAAATAAAACCACTACCTCTTCATTACCTTTCTGTATTCCTGATTGAAAAATGGCATATGTTGTTTTGTTGCTTTCCTGAAGATCTGTGTCATTTGTTTATTCATTACTGGAAACTTCTTAGATGTGGTTTCATAATTCTTGTCCATGTCCAGGGTGTTTAAGAACTGAATCACCACGTCATTCTCAGGGGAGGAAAGATAGCTTTGAAATACCTTTCTTTGCTGGTAATATTGTTGAATATCTGCATTAGTTCTAATCGAGAGAATAAAACCTTCGACAGAAATTTCTTGATCAACTTCTTCTTTAATCTGATGGCTAAGAACATATTGAAATTCTGAACTGAAATGCCCTTCCCAGTAATGATCGTGTAATGCATGTGAGCGTAGCTAGTTTTCTTCAATGACAACTCTTTCATGTAAAATAGTGCTACTATGGATATGGACAGAACTTCCTGTTTTCCCTAAAATTTCACGATTTTCTTTCAACCATTCAAATGAAGAAAAACATAAGGAGAGAGTTTTTATGTGTAAACCTGCTACTTTCTTCACTTTCAGCTTTGTCTTTGAATAATGATTGTATTTCTGAATTCGCAAGGTCTTCCCCAAAACAAAGAATATATGCGTCAAGCCTCTGAGAAGAGTGATCCAATACCTTGTCAATATGTTTCGTTGGTTCAATATGACTTTTCATCAACACAAATTCATTTTCCTCAATGAAGATCTGAGAATTTTCTTTCAACAATTGGAATGTAGCAAAGCACAATGGTAGAGAATTTTCTTCAGCTGATATGATACTTTGCTCCTCATTGTTCTGTTGGAAAATAAAGTCTTTGACATCATGATCATCTTCGTATTCATCACATATAGGAATATCAACATTATATGCAACGTCGTATAACAAAAATAGACTTGGAACATCAATCTGTTCTTCAACAAACTGGTTTGCAAGCTCATCCTTTTGAATGTCTACAAAATAATATAAAATAATCAGTCCCTTGCTTATCGTGGGATGGCTCAGAAGATAAAACAACACTTCTTCTTTCAATAAGTGGAACATAACTCTTAGCACAATCATAAGCATTTGAAACTTCAAAAGGACCCATGATATTGTCAATTATGTGCTCAAGATTCCAATCGACCATTTTCTGTTCATATTCACTTTCATTTTCTTGAGTGTCCAGCCCCTTATTTTGGATCTGTTTACATGCCTGGATGTTGTGTTGAATATCATGGGCATCATTAAACATTTGTTGTAAGGACTTAGGTCTTCTTTCCATCAGGAGGAAAGACAAATCTAGATGAAGAGTTGTTGTATAATGGAGCATGGCAGGAGCTTCAGTGGGTTGAATCTCTTCAGGCAATTTGTAGTAAATAATGGAAAACCTTCTACTGAATATAGAGATAGTTTCGTTGATCTGCCATTCCAAGGCATATAACTCTGCAAGTTGTAGCTCCAAAGATTTCTCCTTGCCCCAAAACTTAAAAAAAACATTCTTCAATTCCTACCATGAGCCAATTGTATCTGGCTGCAAATGTCTAAACCAATCTTTGGTATCCCCTTTCAAGGATTGAGAGAAGGCCCTCATACAAACATCATCATGGTCAATCTCAAACAACTCTATAAAATTCTCAAACCCTTGGATGTGTTTTTTAGCTAAGATGTCATCATGTTCTCCATCAAACACAGGCATGTATTTGTAGTGCTCAGGGGGGAAATCATGAAGGACTTGGGATAGTTTCAGGGGTATGTATCTATGTTGGGCTCTGGAAGACATTGGACTAGGAACAGGGGAAGAGACATCGCCTTTGGCTTCATGGGGTTCATCGAATTGGTCATGGTCATTACATGTCCCAGCTGTAAAACTCTTATCACAAACTCTTATCACAATTAGTGATACAGTGGGGATATGCATGTGCAACTTTAAGAGGAGGATATGCAATTGCAATATTCTCATGATCATCACTAGAATACAACAGGTAAAGAAAAATTTGTTTGACATGTTTAAGGAAGAAGCAAAGGCAACTTGTAAAAAAATAGTAAAATGCTTTGGAAGATATCCCATTTTAAGTACCTGTTTTCTTCCATGATGCCTTTTCACGCCTGTTTCAAGG
Organism: Picea engelmannii; assembly: GCA_009831015.1. Lineage (NCBI taxonomy): Eukaryota > Viridiplantae > Streptophyta > Pinopsida > Pinales > Pinaceae > Picea > Picea engelmannii. The sequence continues at coordinate 109,931 of ML780153.1, read as the reverse complement.
GATCTCATTTTCTCCTGGAGTCTTCAAATTATATTTGAAGTTTGAGTGGAGTCACCAATAATGTTTTGGAAGCTGGATTCTGCATTGAGAGTGGAGTCGCCATTGAAAATTTCGGATTCTTCTACCAGTGGAATCACCTTCAAACTGATTTTCTTATGTGTGAAGTCGCCAGAGAAGGAATACAACCAATATGTTCCTAAGTGTCTACTGCTCCTAGACCTTAGAGATCAACCATGTTGTTCTTTTCCAGGAAAAATTTTTCAATTTGTCCCCGGCAACGGCGCCAGAATGTTAGCACCCTGTAAATTTGTTCGGCTGTCAAAACAAATGACAGGGGTAACTATTTCAACCTACTTTAGAGTTGAGGCACTAGCCTGCTCAACTTAGAGAGGGCTCTCTCGTGTCACTTGATATATCTATCGCAATTGGTGGCTATATTTGGTTTTTTTTTTGGGGAGGGTGTTTCGTAAAATTGTCAAAGAAAAGAAGATAATATTTGGGCTATGGAGTCAGGAATGAACAAGGCATCAACAAATCATGAAAAATATCAAGAGGAAAAGGCTAGATGAGGCGATGAGTCTGAGTTTATATTTAAAATTTGCATGGCATCATAGGAAAAATAAACGTATAACTTCATCAAATCATTTCAAGAATGAATTCTGGACAAGCTAGGAAGAAACACACACAGCCTAAATTGCTTAAACTGAGAGCATCAAACAATGAATTATGGGCTTTTGTTTCTCCAATTTAGACAAACGGAAGTGTAAATGAAATAAAATATTAAAAGAAACACATACTATGAAAGAACACAAGACTCTTATCACCGCCAGTTAGGATCTTTTCATAAACAATCCAAAATCTGCTTATGCATTTATATATTCATTCAAAGCCCCAAAGTTCACAAAATCTTCCTACACAGAGGGTAGGCTCCCCTTTTATCCATAGCTTTCTATATCCTAGAGATAATATATATAGAGAGAAATTCGTCATAGAATTCAAAACTTTTAGACTTCCCCATAATTCTAAGAATAGAGATAAGTTACAAAAAGGAATAACAATTATCCTATTTTAAAGGTGTCGTTAGGAACAAGTCTGTCATATCTGGGTCCCCTTTCTTCGAACACCATCTGTCGAAAATTTTCTAAGATGTACTTATTCCCACTTGAGAATTCATTTTAGCTTGGTGATCTCCTCTTTTAGAGTGTCCAACCAGACTGGTTGATTCTCCCCAACGCTTTCAGTCATTTCGGTTATGGTTTCTGTCTTCTGTCATTTTCTCCGTTTCTTTTTCACAGTTCGCATGTTGATGATTAGGTCCCTCATGATGGGATTTAGCCTGACTTCTGATCCTGGGTCTGCAGCAGGTTCTGTATGAAATTTAGTCGCCAATATTCGTGCAATTGACCTTTCCTTCTTACTCGTAGATAAAATCGCCATGATACTTGAATGACCTACTTGACTAGATATGGCTTGATTGTTTTCATCCATGTATTCCCAATTTCATGGGCACCAAGATATTCTTTCGAAAATTAAAGAACCAATCAAACTCGAGATTACTTCGCTTATGGATGAGATGATACCTCCATACTTGAGACTCAATATTTATAGAGCTCCCAATCATGAATTACTGATAGGATTAATGGCAAGTACGTTGATTTTCCATGCTTGGCCAATCCATTTCGAATGATTGGCTTTGGAGTTCATTATCCGACGGCGTTCACCTGGCATCATATGGTCCCGAAGTACCGAACGAGTGAAGCGGGTTTATTTTGACTAGCCTTCACCCACCCCATGAGTGTTTGATTTGACGTATTGGAACATGTGTCATCGAAGCTTTTGCAACAATGGTTTTAGGCATACCTCCTTTCACCCCGATGTATCTCTAGAGGCGCCGCGCATCCACTTTAAAAACCACAATGGTTTTCCCCGGTCTGCCTTCGCATAGTTAAGTCCCGTGCAAGTTCACCGCCCGATATGGGTTTCAACCGTTGATTTGAGCCGCTTTACAATCGATAGTATGTCGATTCCAAACTCTCGCGCCTCCGCTATATTTTTCCACATACCGCCAGATATGTCTCAGATCTCCAAATTAAGCTCTATCTCTACATCACGTCAGTATTCTGCTTAATTTAATTATTCAAATGTCAAGCATAATTTTTATGGAGATAACACCAGGTATGTTACATTTTTCTTAATTTTAATCCAATTTAGTCATTCCAATTCAGTAGTTTGCTCCTAATAATCTAAATTTAAAAAAAAATGTAATTTTGTATTTTAAATAAAAAAGGAACCTAATTTACATGCCATGGATTTTAAATTGCAGCAATGGAACCCCAAGACAATTTAAACCGCTCAGAAGAAAACCAAGAAGATCAAAACCCCAACCCACCACCACCACAAAATGTAAACACTGAAATTGATGAGGGGTTGGTTATATTACGAACCCTTGAGGAACACTAAAGGGAGACTAGAGAGTCTAACAAATTCTCCTTGGCCACTTCTTTGGACATCATTATGCATTCCATTGCATGTTCCCAAGGGAAATTGATATTTATTTCTGGTTATAGGGCACAAATGTATGAGTACTATAACACTCGTTTAGACATAAATCAAGTCAAATAACTTGACATTTCAAAACAACAAGTATTGTTTATTTTTATGATTCCTAGAAATGGACAAGAACTACCATTGATAAAGAAACACATCTCCATTGACTGGGGCATCCATCACCATATTAGTCAAAACTGGATGGATAGGTGGTACATGGTTTTTGATAAACCTCCCTGCAATAACAGAGAGATGCCCTTATATTTTTTGAGGAAATTATGGGTAAGCATGTCAACTACTTTGACATTGGTGACTTCCATGGGGTGGGTCAAGTGTCCGCACAGGACTGAGGGCATGTCAGGTGCAACCCCGAGTTAGGTTCCCATCCCCCCAGGCGAAGGCTTGACCCCCCTACCCAACATCCTCCTGTTGCAGAGAACTTGAAACATGTACAACTAGCCATCTCATCATTGACTCATAGCCTAGTGCAACACAATATCTTTGTTGCACTATATCGGAAGGAGGTGCCTGTCAGTGACATTTATAGAGGAGTTAGAGCATCAACATGCATGATGCAGGAGCATCTCTCCACCTCAGCAGCGCACCATCATTCTAGCACATTAATGCACATTTCAGGAGAAAGAGAGGCATTGAACCTCTCACATTTTAAACCATGAAATCAGATCCCATGGGGATTTGCGTTGTAAGGCTTTTAATGCCAAGCCATGCCTTTGTACAGGTAGTAGAAAGAGTCGCCTTAAATGGTTGCTTGTAGCAGGTCTAGATCGTATTTAGGTCTGGATTAACATTTATGTAATGAAGCCATGGGAGTATGGTGTCATAGTTGAGATAGTAATGGCACTAAGGCAGCGAAGATGATAAGCTCGTAGAGCCCTCTTTTGTAATTATCATAAGGAGAATGATAGATATTCTTAGGATACTTAGGGGGTAGAATAGTTCTGAGAGAGAGAGAGAGCTTGAGAAAACTAGGACTTTGTTACAGTCCAGTTTTTGTAATCATCTATATAGGAACATAGAGATAATAGAAAAACAGTTTTTCCTGCATATCGTGTGTTTATGTGTATGTATGCTTTATATGTTTTTATGCATTTTCATGGTTTGACTGCGCAACTAGTGAAGTATTGCATGAGTTTCAATTGTTTCTTGTCTTCGAGTTTTTGAGTGCAAGGAGTACACATAGTTCGCAAAGGGTGCATTGACAGAGGTTTAACCTCAAGGGAAAGCTCAGGAGGGGTACTGTTGAACCTTCATCAGCAAAAGTGCAAGGAGTGCACGAGAAGAACTCTTTATCGAGTTCAGAGAGAACCAGATTTACTGAGGACTCTGTAGAGATCTGCCAGGTGGGCATTGAGTTGGTGCAAGTGTGCACAGGAGAAGTCTATGTTGAGTTCAGTAAGAAATAGAGTTACTGAATACTATGTGAGGAAACGATCTGGAAGGAGTGCATCGAGAAAAAGAATGTCAGGAGGGCGAGAAGTATTTTTTATTCAAGAAATCCTTCAGATTCTAAGTTTGACGAGATCCTGAGAACGCAAGGTGTGTGTGGGAGATCGAAATCCTCAAGGAGATCAAGCTCATGAGGAGTAACGCAGAAAAGTGCATAGGAATCAGACTCGTTCTGAATCCATAAGCTCAAGAAAGATAATGCTTTTAGAAGCACAAGAGAGACCCAAAGGAGTCAGATTCGTAGGAAAAAGTTCAAAGGTCGAGGACTTTGAACACTTGAGAATCTTCTAAGTCGAGAGAAGTCTAAATCTCGGGAGGAGGAGAAACAACAACCATCTGATTAGTTGTAGAGAAGAACCTGGATCGTTAGAATCTGCATCCAGTGAACAGAGGTAGCGTAAAGGAAAGAACGAATCCCATCTGCTGGGTCTGAGCGTGAAGAGGATCGACAACTGTCCGATTAGAGGAAGGTGCACGAGTCTTAATGCTCGCATGCACAGGAGAGAGAATTTCTCAAGGTTTGAGACTTGACATTTCTGAAGCGCGGAGAGTCGAAACCCCAAAATAAAACCTCAGTCATCCGATCATAGGGACAGATCTGAGCCATCAAACTATGTAGGGTAAACAACAAGCATCAGATCACCAAGATGAATCATAGTCGTTGGTTGTTGTGAGCTCGGGAGGAGGAACGGTTTGAAACTCGAGATTCTCGAAGTCCGGAGCCCCGAACATCGAAGTGGAATCTCAGTCATTCAATCATCCGAACAGACCTAAGATGTCAGATCATCTGGAGTGAACCTTAGGCATTGGATCGATCAAGCAAGCGTGAGCCAACAGATATCACAAGTGCATAAGGGTTTGAGTTTGAAACTTGAAACTCCTGAAGCGCGGAGAGCCGAAGAGCCAAAGCATATCTTGATCGTTGATTCAGGAGGGTACGTGTTAGCAGGTTAGAATATCTAGAGGAAGGTGGAAGTTGAGACTTGAAACTCCCAGAGCACGAAGAGCCAAAGAGATGTGAGTCCTTGATCTGTGAGGAGACACTTGACAACAAATATCAAACTCTGGGGAAAAACTGAAGTGAGTTTTTAGTTTGAGAACTAAGATCGTTGAAGCGCGGAGACCCGAAGTCCCGGAATAAGATTTGGACCATGAGATATAAGGGACACGTGGCACAAATCTGTTAACTTCGGGTAAATTCCTAAAGTAATCCTCGATCGTTGGATCAGGGAGGACATGAGTTAGTGGGTCTTAGAATTCAGGTAAAAGCCATTGGGAAAAAGAGGTTTGATATTTGAGATCTCAGAAGTCTGAAGACCCGGAGGAAAGTCTCTACCATCGATTGAGAAGAGGGTTGTTGGACCGTTGATCTGGGTTGAAAGATCAACCTCCCGAAGTGAAAACAAGGTTGTTGATTTGCAGGACAGGTGTCCGTAGATATTTAACTCTGGAGGATTGACACACAGAAGGTAGTTGGGTTTGAGATTTCAAACTCCCAGAGTCTGAAATTGTGAAGAGAACCTTGACCATTGATTTAGAGGGAGTTGATCTGGTCCATAGATAAGGAGGGCGCAGATTTGAATAGTCGATTAGGACGTTATCTTCAAGATCGTGGGATCGACGATCCTGTGGCATTGCAGAGACAAAAGTTGCGAGGAGTTTAAGATATTGAGGGCAAGCCGCAATTCAAACCATTGTTTTGTCAGGAGGACATGTGGAGGTTGGAGGAGCATTGCGGGTTCAAAAGTGGTTTAACCCCAAAAAACTTGTTGTCATTCCTGTAATCACGTGGTCATCGCCAAGGTCACATCAAGAGGGGTCTTAACAAACAAAAGGAGCTATGCCCAAGACTCTAAGTTTTCATAGTAGGGCGAAAGGGAAGGTCATGGGTTGTCGTCGGACCTACACCGATAAGCTGAGGGAGCCTGTGTTTAGTCATAGAACGAGACCATTGAGGTTTCAGAGAGTCATTAGACTCAATAATCGAAGATCCAAGACCGGGAGGTCGCACATTCCTATAGAGGAGTAGGGGGGGTTGTATCAGGTCGTATCAGAGCACATAATTAATTTCTTTAGGCAAAAGGGATAATCTGATGACATCAAGTGGTATCAAAAGATCTGATCTTTTCTTATAGACAACAGACAAGAGATAGGTGACAAGGAAGTAAAGTATCGATGCTCTATGAGAAGTTTTTGCATGCACACGACAACAACAAAAATTTAAACAACCAGGTGAGATGTGAGAGAAGATGAAGATGCTCGTAGATGCAGAGTGATCCATAGACTTGCCAAGAGGGTAGGTAGAAAGTGGAAATGGCTATTGAAGGCCATGGAAGTGGTAGAAGGGAAGGATGAAAGAAAAAATGAAATCCAGAGATGGATCTAGAACTCAATGAGATAAGAGAAAGGATGGAACAACTAGCATTGAGGATGAAACAAGAGGAAAAGGTACACCGGAGGTACAAATGTTCTCTGAACAGGAAGGAAAAATGGTTTGTTAAAAAGTTGTTGGCCAGAAAGCAACAACAAGAATTGAGAAGGTGGCTGAGAGAATTAGAAAACCTCAGTGACACAGAGGAGGAAATGGTTTACATCTGTGAACCAGAGAATGGGAGAAATCTCAATGACGAAGAGGAGAAGAGATTAGATGAAGACCTCATAAATTGCCAGGTGGGCGAAAATGGACTTTCGAGTTTCCAGGTGGGAAATGGAAAGAGACCAGGTGGATATCTTGAATACTCCCAGAGGAGAAGTGTCGAAAGTTCAGATTGCCAAGTGGTAAACGAGATGGGATTGGTTGATCTCATAAACTTCCAGGTGGGAAACAAATAATTCCCAAATTTCCAGGTGGGCAGGGAGAAAGAGATGAGACTATCTGAAAGTCTCGAAAGCTCAGAAGTGAGTTCATGTCAACGAGAAGTGTTGATAGATGGAGATTCATGTGGATTTGCAGACCACGTAAATGAATATGATGACAAGTTAAAAACTTTCACCATTCAATAGAAGGATTAGAGGAGTACTTTGATCATTGGAGGGATCAAGGAATTCCTGCCAAATAGCCAAATGAAGGCCAGTGCACATGACGAAAGAACAACAGGAAGGGAAGGAAAGCCATCATTGATTGTCATGATGAAGGAGAAGGTATCAAAATCTGCCTAAGGAGAAGAAGAAGGGGAGTACATAGTTGAGATACTCACTCAGTGGGAGATAGAATTGAGGATGTTAGAGGATTGGTTGGACAATCCAGAACCAGTCGATGGCTGCTAGAAGACAGTCATGCAAATTTCAGAAGAAGAGCATTCTGCAGAATTGCTCAAAATTTTCAGCCAGGAAGTTGCAAGGGAAATTCCTGCAGCATTGGATCTTGGAGTAGAAGAGGAAGCATATGTCGTATCCTTTGCTGAGATGCATAAGGAATTATAAGCCATGGAGAGAGGTAGGCACATCCAATAGGTCAAGTTGGAGGAAGATGGAGGAGCATACCATCCAGAGGAACAGTTGGAGGGAGTTGGAGATACGCCAACACAAGAGGAGCTTACAGAAACCAATATGTCAGAGGAGGAAGTTGAGCAACAACTCAGTGATGAGACTACAAGACTGGAGTCTACAGCAGAGTGGAAACTTAGTGCCACAAGGGGAAGTAAAGACAACATGGGAGATCGAGTAGATCCACCCATAGATGAGAGGGAAGTGCAGCTGAGAAGACTGCATAAGAAGATCCAACCATTGGAGCAGCTGGACATGGTGATAAAGGAGATCAGGAAGCTAATGTTGAGGTCAGCAGAAGAATTCAACAAAATGGATCTGAACAAAGGAGAACCTGCAAAAACAACAGGGAAGAAGAGAAAGAAGCAACAACAACAACATAGCTAGAGGAGAGAAAGAGGACAACTCCAAGAAAGAGTTTGGGATCCAGGAGGATTTCAACACTGGAGAAGAGGAGCTCATGTTTTTCCTAGTAGTGGAGTATGATGCAGAAGAATCGCTCCACCTCAACAGCGCGCCAACATTCCATCACATCAACGGGCATTTTAGGAGAAAGAGAGGCATTGAACCTCTCACATTTTTAAATATGAAATCACATCCCATGGGGATTTGCGTTGTAAGGATTTTAATGCCAAGCCATGCCTTTGTACAGGTAGTAGACAAAGTTGCCTTAAATGGTTGCTTGTAGAAGGTCTATATTGTAGTCAGGTTTGGATCAACATTTATGTAATGAAGTCGTGGGAGTATGGTGTCATAGCTAAGATAGTAATGGCACTAAGGAGTCGAAGAGGATAAGCTCGTAGAGCCCTATTTTGTAATTAGCATAGGGAGAATGATAGAGAATCTTAGGAGACTCAGGATGTAGAATAGTTCTGAGAGAGAGAGAGCTTGAGAAAACTGGGACTTTGTTATAGTCCAGTTTTTGTAATCATCTGTATAGACACACAAAGATAATAGAATAACAGTTTTTCCTACATATAGTGTGTTTATGTGTATGTATGCTTTATATGTTTTTATGCATTTTCATGGTTTGAATGCGTAACTGCTGAATTATTGCATGAGTTTCAATTGTTTCTCGTCTTTGAGTTTTCGAGTGCAAGGAGTACACACAATCGACAAAGGGTGCATTGACAGAGGTTTAACGTCAAGGGAAATCTCAGGAGGGATATTGTTGAACCTTCATCATCAGAAGTACAAGGAGTGCATGGGAAGAACTCTTTATCGAGTTCAAAGAGAACCAGAGTTACTGAGGACTCTATAGAGATCTGTCAGGTGGGCATTGATCCGATGCTAGTGTGCACAGGAGAAGTCTGTGTTGAGTTTAGTAAGAAACAAAGTTACTGAATACTCTATGAGGAAAATATCTTCAAGGAGTGCATTGAGAAGAAGAACGCCAGGAGGGCAAGAATGATTTCTTGTTCAAGAAATCCTTTGGATTCTGAGTTTGAAGAGATCTCGAGAAAGAAAGGTGTGCATGGGAGATCGAAATCCTCGAGGAGATCAATCTCAGGAGGAGTAACGTAGAAAAGTGCATAGGAATCAGACTTGTTCTAACTCCATAAGATTAGGAAAGATAACGCTTTCAGAAGCGAAAGTGATACTGAAAGGATTCGGGTTCACAGGAAAAATTTCAATGGTCGAGGACTTTGAACACTTGAAAAATATTCTAAGTTGGGAGAAGTCTAAAGCTCAGGAGGAGGAGAAACAACAACCATCTGATTGATTGTAGAGAAGAACCTAGACCGTTAGAATCTATGTCCAGTGGACAGAGGGAGCATAAAGGAAAGAATGGATCCCATCCATTGGGTCTGAGCATGAAGAGGATCGACAACCATCTGATTAGAGGAAGGTGCACGAGTCTTAACACTTGCATGCACAAGAGAGAGATTTTCTCAAGGTTTGAGACTTGAGATTTTCGAAGTGTGGAGAACCGGAACCCCTGAATAGAACCTCAGTCATCCGATCATAGGGATAGATATGAGCCATCAAACTGTGTAGGGTAAACAAAAATTGTCAGATCACCAGGATGAATCATAGCCGTTGGTTGTTGTGAGCTCAGGAGGAGGAACGATTTGAAACTCGAGATTCCCAAAGTCCGGAGCCCCAGAACACCAAAGTGGAATCTCAATCATTCGATCATTGGAACAAATTTGAGACGTCAGATCGTCTGGCGTGAACCTCAGGCGTTGGATTGGTCAAGCAAGCGTGAGATGTCAGATATCGCGAGTGCATAAGGCGTCGAGTTTGAAACTTGAAACTCCCAGAGGGTACGTGTTAGCAGGTCGAAAGATCTGGAGGAAGGCGGAAGTTGAGACTTGAAACTCTCGGAGCGGGAACAGCCGAAGAGCCATGAGTCGTTGATCTATGAGGAGACATGTGTCAACAGATCTTTAACTCCAGGGAAAAGCTGAAGTGAGTTTTTCAGTTTGAGAATTGAGAACGTCAGAGCGTAGAGACTCGAAGTCCTGAAATAAGATTTGGACCATTATATCTAAGGGAGACGTGGCGCAAATCTGTTAACTCCAGGTAAATTCCCGAAGTAATATTTGATCATTGGATCAGGGAGGACACGCGCTATTGGATCTTAAACTCCGGGTAAAATCCATTGGGAAAAAGAGGTTTGAGATTTGAGATCTCAAAAGTCCGTAGACTCGGAGGAAAGTCTCGACCCTCGATCGAGAAGAGGGTTGTTGGATCGTTGATCTGGGTTGAAAGTTCAAGCACCCAAAGTGAAAACAGGGCCGTTGATTTGTGGGACAGGTGTCCGTAGATCGTTAACTCCAGAGGATTGACACACAGAAGGTAGTTGAGTTTGAGATTTCAAACTCCAAGAGTCTGGAATTGCGAAGAGAACCTTGACCATTGATTCAGAGGGAGATGATATGGTCCGTAGATAAGAAGGGTGCAGATTTGAATCGTCGATTAGGACGTTATCGTCAATATCGTGGAATCGACGATCTCGTGGCATTGTGGGGATAGAAGTTGCGAGGAGTTTAAGATATTGAGGGCGGGCCACAATTCAAACCGCGGTTTCGTCAGGATGACATGTGGCGGTTGGAGGAGCATTGCAGGTTCAAAAGTGGTTTGACCCCAAACTGCTTTTGGTCGTTCACGCAATCACATGGTCATCGCTAAGGTCACATCAAGAGGGGGCTTATCAAACAAAAGGAGCTACGCCCAAGACTGTGAGTTTTCACAGCAGGGAGAAAGGGAAGGTCACGGGTTGTTGTTAGACCTACACCGAGAAGCCGAGGGGGGTTGTGTTTAGTCACGAAACGAGACCATTGAGGTTTTAGATAGTCATTAAACTCGAGAATCAGAGATCCAAGACCGGGAGGTTGCACATCCCTACAAAGGTGTAGGGGGGGCTGCATCAATTCACAGGAGAGTACAATGAGGAGAGGGAACATGGACACAACAGTCTTCTGTGTGAATCTCATAGATGTTTGAGCTGCAGGAAGACATGCTATGGGCCTATAGAGCCCAGTGGATAACATAGTGTAATGTCCCCCACCTCTTAGAGAGGTGAGGAGGAGACTCAGTGGCCTGGGCACCCCCACTAGGTCATAGTCTCACACTGAAGGGGGGAAAGTCAATAAGTTAAAAGTTATATTTTTAAGTTGACTTAAGAAAGGGAAAGGATAAAGGAGTAATAGATAACTCAACAAAAGAATAGAATATTAACCCTGGGAGTTAACCTAACTCAACAGAGAATTAGAAGGAAAAGTATAAGTAAGAGGAGGGTGCACCTATTATTCATTCTGGTTTTGGATTAGCATTTGCTATTGCTCTTGAGCATTCAGTTTGGGGGTTTTGCTGTACAAACCCTTGGGAGAAACTCAGTGGTGAAATATCCACTCACCTTGTTCCACATCTTGGTCTCG
>ML780153.1:58748-92039 GCA_009831015.1 Picea engelmannii | reverse complement strand
GTCAGATCTTTGCTTGTGCTTCTACATATTGAATATATTGTGATCTCCATGTGTTGATGAATCTTGTATGCACTTAAAAACTCAATAAATTAGTAGTAGTTAGTGATTCCAAGAAAGAATTTGGCTTGGGATCATTACACATAGCTTCATGGAGGAGGTTAGTATCTTAACCCTCTCTATTTTCTTCATCGTTATATATTTATTTTGTATTTTGTGTACTTATATAGATATTTGATTATATGTTGTTTTTCATTTGTTGTGTCCCAACAACATATACCCTCTACGCCTATGGATGCATCAGTGCCTAGCCCCACTATTAATGCAACAGTAGATGCGGCATGTTCATTGGGTATGTATCACATTTGATAGATTCAACATAGTCATTTCTTTATTTTATGACATCCTCAAATTTGTTATATGTTCTCTTGTTTTTATAGGATTTGGCACCATGTGATGCCGAGGATTTCTCATCTAGGATGGAAAAGTCACCAGTGTCACATATATCATGTGTAAAGCTAAATATCGCATAATTCTCAAATTATTTGTGTTTATGTTTTTTAATTTTACTATTGGGTACTAATAGTTATATTTTATTCATATGAATGCAAGTCGTCGATATGTTTTCTAGGTATAGTAGTATTTCACCCCCTGGGCACCTCAACATTGCTTCTGGGTTGTCTTTCTCAAGGCCTAGAGTGTTGGAATCACTTGCACAACCTGTGAGGGTCCATCACAACCCACCTATATGCCACCCAACCCCACCACCACTTTCGGCCCCATCAACAGAGGCTGACACAATAGAGGTTGTCTCACAGCAAGTTGTACAACCTAGTACTTCATCTATCAATGAATCTCCATAGATGCCTGAGATATTCATAGTGAGATAATACATTGATGATAATTTTTTGTGTTTCATGATTTTTTTTTTATGTATATTTGTTTAATTTTCTTGACTTGATCCTTGTAACTGATGCAGGGTGGCATTGTAGAGAGATTTGGGTCGCAGTGGAGGGTAACACCCTCATGATTGATAGTTTCATATGTGGTGATTTGCCTTAGGTTAAATTAAAAAGTATCAATTTGTATGTCTATTAATTCATTGATGAAAAAAACTTATAACACCATTTATTCTTTTTGCAATCTCCATAGCGTCAAAGCACGCCCAGGCCTATAATCTCTCAAGGTGCATCCTCGAGCAAGAGAATAAAGATAGGTTTTCAGGATGCTCTTTAGGATAGCGAGGGTGGAAATGGTCAATGATTGACCAACTACTTCCATTTTGTAGCTAGGCCACGATATAGATGTTTTTTATGCTAGGGCACTTGTTGTTGATTTATATACTAGGCACAAGTTGCCATTTTGTAAAAATGGTATAATTTAGATGATGTTGAGTATATATATATATATATATATATATATATATATATATATATATATAATGGCACATTTTTTATGAATCTCATTATTTCTACATTTGATGTTGATGAATATATGAATTTCAAAGTGTATGAATTTTATGTGTATTAATCCCTTGATTTGTTTCTAAAGTGATTATAAATACTTTCATTACGCATTAAGGAATAGCTTATGGTGGATATATTGCTAAGTGCTAAATCCATAAGCAATTAATGGTTCTCGAGTAGCATTGCTTGCCAATCAACCATGCATCTCTACATCATCGATAGATCATTCCTTCTGAATTATTTGCATGAATGTTGTGGATATCCATATTCTAACTCACAACCAACAATATGGAATACCTCTTGAATTATCTCCATCTAAATCCAATGACAATCCACACTCAAATAGTGGTCACTTGAAAATATTGTGACCTTAATGGCATATTACAATAATTTATTATAGAAATAAATTTTCTCATTTATCTTCTACATTATTGTAAATCACTTAACAATTTTAGCTCAATGTTATTTTCTAGGGCACACACATTATTCCCCTCTTTCTATGCATGGCATATATAAAATCATTTGATTTATGTGTAACCCTTCATAAATGCCAAAAAGACTAGTCAAGGACTCATTAATGCACATGTTTGTTTAGATTGTGTAGTGGCTATATGTAGATTTTGTTAAACCCATCAATTATTAATAACATTTATCCATTCTTCCATGATGTCCACTAAACTTATTGATTTTTATCAATAGAACGATAGAGTTCACATGGAAACAAGATCTTAGAATGGGTATCATTTTCCACCTACAAATAAAGGTTTTCAAGTCACATTTCATGACACACTATAGAAAGTAATTCTATTCTACCAAAATTACTCCAGAGAAACTTGAAACCATTATTCTTTTCCCTTCACCATCTATGAGATTTTATTGTACATTCCTACCCAACTTTTGGGTTAGAGAACACAAGGAGACAAAGGACCCTCAAAAACCCAATCCCAGAAACTTGTTGATGCCATGCCATTTTCATGCCATTGTCATTCCTTTCCAAGTCATTCCATGTCATGCCATTGTCATTTCCACACCATTTTAAGACCATTTCCATGCCATGCCATGTCATTTCCATGCCTTTCCATATCATGCCATTGATATGCCAATGTTATTCCTTACCAAGACATGTCATGGCATGCCATTCCATTTCCATGCCATGCCATGCCTTGCCAATCCATGCCATGCCTCTCCATTGTCATGTAGCTTCTCATGCCTTGTCATGTAGTTTCCCATTTTAACCTATATAAAAATAAATATAACTTTCCATTGTCATTACATAACATTTCCATGCCTCGCCAAGCCAATAAATGATATTAACTAAGTTACAATAGGGTAAATATAACAACCCTTAACACAAGTAATCATTAAATGAAAGGGGGTTGAAAATGAAAGCCTAAACTAGGGTTTAGATAACAAATTCTTTCTAAAATGCAAGATGACACATAACAACCCTAGAATATTCAAGACATCATTGCTATGCTTGTCAATCCATGCCATGACATTGCCATTCATTTCCAAGAAATGCCATGCCATTGTCATTCCTTGCTAAGAAATTCCATGACATTTCCTTGCATTACCATGCACTATCATGAATTTCCTTACCATGCCATGCAGTGCCTTGCCTTACCATGACATGCCATGCAGGACTTGTCATACCTTTCCTTTCCATGACATGCCTTTCCTTTCCATGGTATGGTATGGTATTCTTTGCCTTGCCATGATATGGTATGGTATGGTATGGTATGCCTTGCCTTTCCTTTCCATGGTATGGTGTGGTGGTAATGACTTGCCTTGCATGGTATGGTATGGTATTGTATGGTATTCCTTGTGTTTCCATGGTATGGTATGGTATGCCTTGCCTTGTCATTTCCTTGTATGGTATGCATTGGCAATGGTATTGCCTTTCCATTGTATGGTATGCATTGGCAATGGAAATGGTATTCATTGGCAATGGAAATGGTATGCATTGTCTTTCCATTGTATGGTATGCATTGGAAATGGTATGGTATGGTAGGGTAGGGTATGCATTGGCATTGACAATGGAAATTACAATGGTATGGTATGTTATGGTATGCATTGTCTTTCCATTGCCTTGCATGGTATGGTATGGTTTGGTATACATTGCCTTACCATTGCCTTGTATGGTATGCATTGTCAATGGTATGGTATGGTATGCATTGGAAATGGAAAGGAAATGCATTGGAAATGGTATGCATTGCCTTTCCATTGTATGGTATGCAGTGGAAATGGTATGGTATGGTATGCATTGGCATTGGAAATGGAAATGGAAATGGTATGGTATGGTATGCATTGGCAATGGAAATGGTATGGTATGGTATGGTATGGTATGGTATGGTATGCATTGCCTTGCCATTTCCTTGTATGGTATGCATTAGAAATGGAAATGGTATGCATTAGAAATGGTATGCATTTCCTTTCCATTGTATAGTATGCATTGGCAATGGCAATGGTAGGCATTTCCTTGCCATTGTATGGTATGCATTGGCAATGGAATGGTATGGTATGGTATGGTATGTATTTCCTTGCCTTGCATGGTATGGTATGGTATGATATGGTATGCATTGGAAATGGCAATGGTATGCATTGCCTTGCCATTGTATGGTATGCATTGGAAATGATATACATTGGCAATGGTATGGTATGCATTGCCTTGACATTGCCTTTTATGGTTTACATTGGAAATGGTATGGTATTGTATGGTATGGTATGCATTGCCTTGCCATTGTATGGTATGCATTCACAATGGTATGGTATGGTATGCATTGGCAATGACAATGGTATGACAATGGTATGGTATGCATTGGCAATGGTATGGTATCATATGGTATAATATGCATTGGCAATGGTATGGTATGGTATGGTATGGCATGGTATGGTATACATTGGCATTGGAAATGTCAATGGAAATGGTATGGTATGGTACGGTATGCATTTCCTTGCCAATGCCTTGCATGGTATGATTTTCCTTGACATTGCCTTTCCATTGCCTTGCATGGTATGCATTCACAATGGTATGGTATGCATTGGAAATGGTATGGTATGGTATGCATTGGCATTAGCAATGGAAATGGTATGGTATGGTATGCATTGACATTGGAAATGGAAATGGTATGGTATGGTATGGTATGGTATGCATTTCCTTTCCATTGCCTTGCATGGTATGGTATGGTATGATATGCATTGCCTTCCCATTGCATTGGAAATGGTATGGTATCATATGGTATGGTATGAATTGGCAATGGTATTAATTGCCTTTCCATTGTATGGTATGCATGTGCAATGGTATGCATTGGCAATGGAAATCGTATGCATTGCCCTGCCATTGTATGGTATTCATTGGAAATGGTATGGTATCATATGGTATGCATTTCCATTACCAATGGAAATGGTATGGTATGGTATGCATTTCCATTACCAATGGCAATGGTATGGTATGGTATGGTATGCATTGCCTTGCCATTTCCTTGTATGGTATGCATTGGCAATGGTATGGTATGGTATGGTATGCATTGCCTTGCCATTTCCTTGTATGGTATGCATTGGCAATGGTATGGTATGGTGTGCATTGGCAATGACAAGGCAATGCATTGAAAATGTTATGTATTGGCAATGGTATGGTATGGTATGGTGTGCATTGGCATTGGAAATGGCAATGGAAATGGTATGGTATGGTATGGTATGAATTGACTTGCCATTTCCTTGTATGGTATGGTATGGTATGCATTGCCTTGCCATTTCCTTGTTGGTATACGCCATTTTGTCACACCTAGCTAAGTGTCACATTTCAATTTGCTAAGTGTTGTACTGCTGACATCTGACCTTAAGTGTCACGGTTGCAATGGAATAATGTCATGGAATAAATGCCGCACTTTCCTAAGTATTCCAACCTTATTACCATGTAAAAATCACATGTCATGATTCCTTGTGAAGTTAGAGGAAGAAATACATCATTTGAGGGTCAAAATCTCACTTCCCCCCTTGTTTTTCTAGACCCTTTTGACCATGGTATCCCCCTTCCCCACTCTGGTGGAGCAAGAATCCCCTTGACACAGTGTTAGGGGGGTGTCCTGGTCACTCTGTACACCTCTCTAGGGGAGAGACCATGTAGATTTGGTAAAATCCCTTGAATCTAGGGGCATCTTTCAAGGGATTTCTTGATGGTTCTTGTTTTGTTTTATTATTTTCATCAAGATATGATTCAAGCCTCGTTCTATCCTATCTTTGGAACAATAATAACCATGAACATAACTCATCCTTTACCAAGATCCATTCTTTTCTCAACCATGTTCCTAATTTACCCTAATGGTTAACCATTTCTGCATATATATAACCAGGCCATTTTAGAGTGAGAGGGGATGGAAACGTAGCATACCAAACTTATGATCTTGTCAATAAGTTCCAAACCTTTTTTTGTGTGAAGAATATTTGTTTGTATTCATGTTCAAGGGCTGAAGAAGGAAGCTTGGAGGATTGCAGTAACATCATCAGGTTGTAAGCTTCATTCTTCATTAATATAAGAACTTGGCCTATTTATCTTATATTTTCTCATTCATTTCTTATTATTTGATCACTTTGTCTAAGTTATCAATAGGTAGGGTTTCTATTATTCAAGCATAGATAGTAGTAGAAGAAGGTTTCTCTTGTTCTTGCAGGATTGACTACACAAGGAGGGCTTCTTGGATTGGAGCTCAACTATTGTAGCGGAGAGGAAAACCATAAGAAACCAGGTACATATGCCACATATCCTTATCTATCAACCCCCCCACAAGAAAATATAATGGTTTGTTAGGAGGATGTTAGTGACCATTTGTTAGAGGTTGTCTCACTTGTAGGAAACCCAAGTGAGGGGAACCCAACCTGTCCGTAGGGGGAGAATTATCACCACAGTAAATTGGAAACTCCAATGGGGAGGAACATGTATTTCTTCCTAGTTTTATATCCCTTTGAATCCTTTAAATTTTTCTACACCTTGCTTCTTTTTCTTTGGAACCCTTATGCTCATCAAAACCCTGAATTTTTCTGAGAAATGTTGGCAATTTTGAGCCTACAAGACCCCACCAGAGAAACCATTACCCCTTGGTTTCCCCCTATCTAACTAACAAAGAGCATCCTGGACACATATTTATATAAATTTAGGGAGCTATAATCCCCCTTGGATTCCTTGTCTTCCTTTCTGGAGGAGCGTCCTCCTATAACAGACTAGTTTCTGAACCCTGTTTTTTTTTTTTTCTCATATTTTGATCAGTTTTTCTGTGAGTGTTTGAGGTTCTTCCTTGAGTCTATGTGAGAATTTAAAAATGGTTAGGTGAGTGTGATAATATATTCTTCAAAGGTTTTGGTTTTTTTTTCTTTTTTCATCCTCTTTTCAGTTTGTTTGTGTGCTTGAAGATTGCCTAGTCTTTTAGCTCATAAACTCCTAGTTTGTTTATGACTATGCTTGATTGAGAAATTGGCATTATCACTCATTTTCATTTCCTTATTTTGAGTTTGAATTGGTTGATTGGTTTTGATCCTTTTATTCTTCATTGAAACATCTCTCTTTTCTGGATGATTAGGACCCTCTTGTCTACCACAACCCTATTTTTTTATGCTCATGTTCTGAGGATTTTTCATGAGTGCTTGTCTTCATTCTCCTTTGCATCTTTGAGTTCTTGATTGAATAGGTTATATTACACTTGTTGTCTTTCATTTCTCACCTTTCTGAGTGCACTTTGTTTGATTACTTTTTGCCTCATATTTCTTTATGTCGAACATAGACCTCTTTCATTTCTCTTGAAAGTTACGAAGCGAAGAAGTTTGCATATCTCCTTGCATACATTATCAAACAAAGAAGTATTTTCATTATTTAGGAAACTTGTTTTGGTATATGATTGAAAAAGAGCTATTTTTTCATCTGCATTTTGGTTTTATAACATGTTTTCTTGGTAGTTTGGCGTCATATTGATCCTTGAAATTGAAAGTTGCATATTTTTGAGTTCTTGCTTGTTTTAAGAAGAATATAACTCTTCTCCTTCCCATACATAGGATTCATAAAAAATAACACACTGCATATCATTCTTTTTCATCCTATTGGAGTCGAGTCTTTCACACATCATCAGTTTCATCTTCATGAACCCTTTGAGTAAAAATCCATTAAAATCAATCACACTCTAATAAAATCAACTAGAACATTTTTTGGTTTTAACACACCAAAAATAGAATAGGATTAGGGTCTTTGGATTAGGTGAAGTGAGTACATTTTCCAAGACTACTAAATAGACTGTAGAACACTAGCGAGTGTGTTAGCACCCCAGGAAACTCTCCTAGGTTGTATATCAGAGATGCCTTGTAACTTAACCTTTTTGTAACTATTTTCTCAATAATGGATGTGGGTTTGGTATATTCATGCAATACAAGGCCTTCAGGAGCTATTATCAGATAGGTTTGTAAATCAAATGGATAAAAAAACCAATCAGTTAACTAGAACATACATAGGAAATATATATGATGGGTCAACAAACTAGCCAAAGATGCTTATGATTCTTGCTTAACAGTCAAAAGTAAGATGAAAGTTACTATGGGACCATTAAACATAGACAAAAGAATGATTTCAACTCATATTCATAGACAAATATGAGGGAGAGTCTGACAATAACAAATGAAAGAAGCTTGCAAGCTTTATATATTAAAGAAAGTGTCTTTTTAAAATAACAATAGATTATAGAACTCAAAATCGAACCCTGTGTTCATCAAATGTTCTTGGCTTTATAGCCTTTTACAAACAGTTTCCAGATCCTAGATTACTGGATCGAATTTTGCCAAAAATAGAAAATCAGTAACTGGCCCAAGAAAGTAGATAAAGATCCTATAAACTAGATCAATTCAAATTATCGACTGATCTTTATGTTCTTCAGATTCTTGGTAGGTGTAGTAAGCCTTTCGAGGTTGTTGGATCTCATGTGATATGGGAGGGGTCGAACCCAACACCTGTTGATAGTCAAATAGTCTTATATCCTTGAAAATAACTAACCGTTGTTTACCTTTCTGTCTTGTAGAGCATCTCCAAAACCAAAACAAACTCTTGATAAAGATGTCATTAATTATCTTCCATCGATTGGAACCATTTTTTAGGTTTTTGAACAAGGAAAACTTGGATCTATGCAAAAACATTAGCTTTCTGCCTTATCAGTGCTTTCGGTAGCTAGAGTAGATAGAATTCGGGCCGATTAGCTACCAAAAGTTATTCTTTTGGTGGCTAATGAACAATCGATATGTTCGCCTAAGCCACCAAAACCTGAGATTATCAAAATTTCAAAAATACCCTTGTCTTAGCTCAGAAACGCCTTAAGATGGATCTCTTTAGGCTTCTGCATCTTGCTTAAAATTTGTAGGGTTATTGGCTGCCTCTAGTTCATTGCACTGAACAACCACCTCTGCAAGGGTCTCAAGAGAAGCATGGGCCTGCTGTTTTGAAGACATAGATTTTTTCCTCAAAGCTCTGACCTTTTTCTTCAAACCCTGAGCTACTCTCCATAAGTTGTTGTAGTCTTTTACAATCGTGTCCTTCTTTTTCTTCTCCTTTATGATTTCATGGGCTAATCTTTCCAAAGCTGAGTTGTTTTCTGCAAAGTTTTTTGATAGAGTTTCATACCTGGTTTTTACTACCCTTTCTAGCACTTCTTGCTCGGCTAGCTTCTTCTTGAGCTTCTTGGTTTCTTTTGATTTACTCTGCTTCACTCGTTTTCTAGATGAGGCATTTGTAATTTGTGGTTCTTGTTCTTCTCGGGGTGTAGGTGATGGAAGGTTCTCATAACTTGTTGTGTATATATCCACAAAAAAAGAATTTCCATGCCTTGTGGTAACTGAATCCTCGTACCTTGTTTCAATCTGGTGCTCTTCATTCTCTGAGTGTGTGTAAGGAAGATTAAGAATGCTTTTGTTCGCTGGGAATTCTTTGGCCTCTTCTTCTTCACTGTTGAAAATTAATTTCTTCTTAGTTTTGCCCAGCTTGGAGGAAGGAGAGGGTTGATTGACTGGGGTTGGAGAGATAGCTCTCCTCCTCCTCTTTCAACTTATGGGAATGGAGGACTTCTTGGAATGAGGACTCTTTTTTCCCTCTGACTGAACCTTAGTCTGGAAGTCATTCCAGAATAAGAAGTAATTCCACTCTTTACCTCTTCTCTGCAATAGCTCACAAACCAAAAGTTTGATTAGACTATAGTGGGATAATCTACCTGCAACTTGATTAGGTTTGGCCTTGACTTGATGAGCCATCTTGGATAAGCTTCGGTGGAGGAAATAGGGCAGATTGAGTGTGTTTCTACCAATCAAATAGTTTATAATTTTAAAATGGTAAATCATCACCCTGTTGTATCGCCCTTCACAAGTTATATAAACCATTATAGCTTTTAATAATTGTTGTCATTTCTCTTCAAGGAAAGATACAGGAATATCTTTCTTCCATATCAAACCCCTATGTTCTGGTTTTAAATAAGTACTGAATTCAACATTCTTAATAACAATAGTTTTAAACCATTTCTCTCCAGTCGTGGGAAGCTCTGTCACTTTGACTATGAGGGCTTCATCTATCTCGAATTCATCCTGACCGATGATTGCTTTCTTTCCATCGAAATTGAGGGCAAAGGCCTCTGCCACCTGCTGATGAAAACTCTGTAATTGTTTGCAAAAATTGTAACACCTTGCATCCTTGAACATTTGACATACCTCTGGGTGTGATTCCAGGTAACCGATGTCGTTGAGATCCTTCCTCAGGGTTGATGTTCCTTTCTTCATTTGCCACAATGTTTTCACACACCTATGATCGAAGGAGCAGATTTCGGGGGAGAGTTACACCACGTAGAATTAGCGGAAATCGGTTCAGTTGTGATAGAAATGAGATAACTAGGGTGATATTTAGAACATGGCATTGATTACAAGGGGTGCGGCGGAGTGGTTTATGATTTGTAGAAGTCATGGCAGATAACTAAAATAAATGGAGGGTACGTAAGCACATGGCTTATTGATATAATGATCTGGAAAGATTCTCTTATATCACAGAGGGATCATCTTTCAGTCGCGAACGGTTATTTCTCCAGTCTTTTTGGTGACTCGTGCAATCATATAAACATCGAACCCGTCGGTTGAAACGTGTGATAGGATGTGTTGGGTCTTTCCCCGCTTCAGCGATTTCAGTGGCTAAAATGGCCCTGGATTTCCTTATTTAAGCTTTTGAAAGATAAGGCTTTTGGTGGCTAATGAACAATCGAAATGTTCGCCTAAGCCACCGAAACCTGAGATTTGAATTAGATCATATAAAAATTGAACAATCTTTTATTTAAAATTTATTACATTTAAAGCTTTGAGAAATGAACTTTGAAAATTTTAAAAAGTACCTTTTTAAAAGACTTCCTATCACCTAAAATGAAAAATATCAATTGATTTATTTGAGGAGATAACAGAATGTACAAGTCCAACTTTTGTATAAGTATAGATGGGAACCCCCTCTCACACAGGGGATAAACACGAGGTTGTGTGCAGAAGAGAAACATATATTTCCCCTCCAAATATTGACCAATCGTAGAGGAACAAGTGTACATTAGGGGTTTTTCTTGAGAGACTACTAGTTACATTTGGTCTTGGTGCTTCATGAATCCTGAATCCATTTGGAGTCCTTAGGAGCCTTACCGATCCACTTGTCTTCAGTTCTCTTGAATCTTCAGAATTTGATATCATGCCCATACGTTTGGTCACGACTATCAATTTTACCCACCCAGAGGTTGACTGGGAGTTGGTATCCTTAGTGGCATTTCCTAGGTATCTACAGAGGTGGTTGTGGGGGGATTCCCACGGTCCATGGGGCAGACGTCATATCACACTATCAATACCCTTGGAGGGTGATCCCCTGAAAGTGAGGGTTTCTTGCACTGAGAAGGGTTGTTACATGGAGTTTGGGGTAACTGCTTCTCATATCTTCACTGATGTCTTGACATCCTGCCTTCGGAATATCCTTGAACCTATTATTTCTTGGTTGATTTCTTTTAGTTTTCTTAGGGGTGTGTTTCTTTGATTTTCATATTCGACCTTAGGATCAAATATTTTACAGTATAGAAGGTATGGAACTTGATGTTCCGGAACCTCAACTCTATGTTTCTTATGAAAGAAGGATCAAGGATCCAACTTAGAAACAAGGATCGTAGCTCCTGGAAGTGACCATGATGTAGAAAAACTGGTCAAAACCTTTGTAGAAAGCACATAATCTTACATGAATCCTCTTTTTGTTGATTTTCTTAGCCCACCACTCATTGATCCACGATCCATGAGACATGTTGATGTTTTTTCTTCTTATAGATTACCGCATGGTTTCACCATTACATCATCTTTTGGCACGAACCAGTCATATTTTTGTTTTCCTAAACGACTTGGGAATTTATATTTTTCCACAATTCCTGTAGTTGATATTGTTGGTGCTTATTCTTTTCCATAAATATCAGTGACCCAGGTAATCTCGACTCAACTACTTGCACATCCATCTTCCTTTGCACACGGGTCAGGTAACATTATCGCTTCACTATTTCCACACATGCACACACCGAGTGCTTTACTTGGTCATTCCATCAGTCATATGGCCAGCAGTCAAGTAATTCATACAATCACAGTTCCACAAGATACTCAGCCTCCATCTTGACCATCGCAGATTAGTACACCCTACATTGGAGTTCAATCTTCAATGAGAGGCTAACCTTCAGCTGGGGGGAAACCTTCAGTTGTAGGGAAACATTTTACTAGGGGGAAACCTACATAGTCGCAATATTAACCTGTCTAGGGGAAATCCACTCCTACTAGTCCTTCTATCCCTACTACCACTGTCATGTATCTTGGACATCCATTTCTAGGAACTTCTAACCCTTTGTGGGGTCAAACGAATCTACTAAGCGTTCTTCCCTAAGGAACTTTTACTTTTCAATCTGTAAACCCCATGATTTCGTCGAAACAATCCCTTCAAACTCAATACATGGGGGGACCATCAAGTTAATCAAAGTACGTAGGAGGTCCATTTGTTCAGTCATAGTATATGGGTGGAAAACTAGGACAACTTCCTTATATGGGCGGACAATTAAGACAACCTGGGAAGCCACCCTATATGGGAGGACCATATAGCTTTGTCCTCTCACCAAAACCTGGATACGGTCCTACTGGTGTTCCCATGCCATATGATTACCACCAATATCTATAGGCCAACCGAAAACGTCCATTCTTGGCTAAGCTTTATCTGTCAGATATGTCATGTTTGACTAACGATCCCATCCAACATGCTATGTTTTGGCCTGCCATCCCTACCAAATTACTGTCTGACATCCATAAATTCGACAGAAAACCTAGGGAAGACCCTAACAATCCTTTTATGACTTTCCATTTATGGTTTTCTTCCAACCCTTTGATGGATGATTCCATCCATCTTATTCTTTTTCAAAGAACACTTACAGGTCCCACAACGAAATGATATATTGAGTTGTCGCGCAACTCCTTTGTTGACTTTCATTCTCTTTCCATGGTTTTTCTGACACACTTTCAATTGCCTATATGATATGAGATCGAAATAGATATTTTGACCTCACTCTGACAATCCTCTTCCACCCACATATCCGATCATATTCATGAGTGGAGACGATGGAGACGGTTGATTAAAGCTCCCATCCCGGACCAACTCCTCATAGATTGGTTTACAAATTTTCTCTTTCCTCCCATCACTCGTGATGCTGATATGGAAAACATTGTTACTGAGGATCATGCTATGAGTCGTGCGTAGTATTTGGACTTGGTTTACTCCTAGTTTGACACACTTTACGATCTGATCCATAACGTTCCTTGTCCGTCGAACGATCCAACCAAACTTGCTCTGGAACCAAGTTCTGTTTCAGACACCAAGACTACTTCCGCTCCTACTCAAACCTATGAGGTGAATGCAGTCCAATCCTCTTCATGTCCGGAACCAAGAGGTAAGAATAAAAACAAGGGCAAATCCAAGAAATCTTATTACCAGCAGGATAATTCCGAGTCTTTTGATAATCAACAGACTCGGAATCCTAAGATTCCTTGTATGATTTATGAGGAATACTACTACATGAAAGACTACCCTCATCATGAGGAAGTCACTAAATTTATGAAGGGTACCGCCCAACTTGTTCAACAACAAAATCTAGTTGCACAAAATCGTGTCCCTCCGCAAGGGGGAAATGTAGGCCATTCCCACCATGGGGATGTTTCCACGAGTGCTTTTGAGGTGTACATGTTTAAAGCGGTTAATGTGAAAACTCTAGAAAGCTCCTATGACACTCCTCTAGGTGATCAAACTAAGGGAAATGCTATCAATCATCCCTCCACATCCATTCCTCCTCCATAGTCCAATCCTCTTTAGATTGATAATACAACCTTTGATGCAGTGTTGTGCCCTTCCAAGAACGTGTTTCGAAAGGAAACTTTTAATCCAAATTCTCGCGCTGCCCAAAACTAAAACATCATTGACGATTTTGTGCAAGCTCCTTGTGCTAAGTCAGCCCTCAAAGTTCTACAGAACTGTCCAAGTCAACGTAGAACCCTATTGCCAGCCATTGGAACTATGGATCCAGAGGCATCAAATATGATCACGTTTAATTTGGATTACTTTAAGGATAGGCTCTCCCACCACTTAGCATTCCAAATTCAAGTTTTGGTTGGTGGAAAGAATGCCCATCGTACTATCTTGGATGATGGATCCTTCACTTGTGTCATGTCTTTGCCTTGTTTAAGAGCCCTAGGTTCTCCTAAAATTACCTCGTCTCTGACCGCATTGAAATCATTTAATGGATGTGGTTTCCAACCTCACGGACTCTTGCAATATTTCATTGTGACATTGAAGGGTAAACATGTTTTGGTCAATATCGAAGTAGTTGATGCACCCCTAGATTACAATTTATTATTTGGTTGTATTTGGTTCTACATGATGACTGTTGTCGCATCTACAGTGTTTTCTGTCTTACGATTTCCCCATCAATAAAAAAATATCATTGTTCACCAACTGGAATATATAACTCCATATCTCCACAATACTGTGACAAATGATGTCCCTTTTCTAAGACAGTCTAGTCTTGAGAGTGTATGAGTAGGTCTCCTTAAGGATTCCTCTCTCATGGGGGTTTTTCCTTTACTTTCTCTTTCCTTCCCACAGGTTGCCACATTAAATATCATATTTACTCAGGTATGAAAATACGTATAATTATCTAATCCTTTGGTATTACCTGCTCTCGACAAGAATAGTTCATTGTCTCTATAAAGCTCATTAAAAAATGACACCAACTCCCCTCCATTCCAATATAGTCTCCCTCTAGATCACATACTTGAACCCTCTTTTCCTCCACCTAGTGAAAATGTTCCCATTAGTAACCATCCACCTAAATGAGGAAAAAAGAAAACTCGTTGGAGGAAACGATGCCTGGGATAAAGATCTCCAGCCTCTGGGAATCATACTAGAGAAAACTCACTAGCTTTTGTCATGAAAGATGGGGGGAAAACATCTTTAAGGATACACGCTGCTAGGAGTGATCCTCACTTGGGGGTCATTCCCATTATAATGTAGTAGTATTTTATAGAACGAATTGAGTCTTTATTCTTTCTCATGCTCGTAAATACATGAGAATATGTTACTGATCTCAGTCTTTATTCTTTCTTGTGATCATTAATACATAGGAGTAGGTTATCGAGTATACTTTTATCTCTTTTTTAGACTCGTAAAAGCTATACGAAAAGGAACTATTTGGAGTCTCCTTTAAGATATTTTCAGACTCTCTAAACATGAAAATATTTTTGAGTGATCTTGTTTCCTTTCACACTCATTAAAAGGTTAGAAAGGGTGTCTTTTGAGTGATAGTTTACCAATTTTTCGGCCTCCTTAGACTAATTATGAAAAAGGAATACTCTAGTCAATCATGATTAGAACATTTCTCCTAGATATCGTTTTATACTTTTTCGGACCCTGGGGACTAACTTTACGAAAAAGTCCATTGTGGAGTCTTCTTTATCGAATCTTTTCAGACTCTCTAAATATGAAAAGGCCATCGATTTTTCTTTCCTTGGACTCATAAAATATACACAAGGAAGGACCCATCTGGGACCAAACCCTTCCTTCTTTAGGTTCGTTAAACATGTGAAGATGGGACTCATTAAAGATGAGTTAACTAAGAATTTGTTATCCTCCTCGAGCTCGCTAAAAAACAAAGAGGTACTCACCTATCTAGGTGGGGGGTGAATTTGAGAAGTGGGTCAAGACGTTTATCATTATGGAAGCTTGATGTCCTCCTTATACATGGCACTTGTTTGAATCCCGTGTGTGATCATACTCTTTTGACTCTTTTAGAAGAGAACTTGGTTGTCATCACATTCCATGTGTCATCATACTCTTTCAACTCCATCGAACAGATTCATTGGTTTTTGTCACATCATAATACTTGGTCTTCATGATTTGTTGAGTCAATGTTGCCAAGTCATTCATTATGTCGCCATATGTTCAAGGGAATTCAACCTCTACATTTTCACCCCTATGCTAGTTCACCATCATTTGTTCCATCACTATTCATCATTATCCTTATTCGTTTCATGTCGATGATGGGGGATACATCATGGCCCTCCTTCAATGAGTCTATTTTCTTCGATATCAACACATTATCCAGGAAATAGACTTAGAAACCAATCAGTACCTTGAATCTTGCATGCCTCAATGGCAAGTTTCCTCGCTTTCGACATTGGGTTTACATCATTGACCCATGATTGATTTATTTCACAAGTGTTTGACTTCATATCATCTATTCACATTCGATGGAATGTACTCAGGGTACCCTGGGAATCATTGTCATCATTGGTAATTTCCTTCGCACTTGTTAATGATATACATTATTGATCGATAATCAAGTGGCTTCAACCATGTTCGACACCAAGGCATCTATCCACATGGCTAGATTTGTGCTATTCAGGATCGGGATTGAAGACCTTGGGGGGACTATCCAGTAAACACTCATTGTTGTTATCTACCTTCCCCAGGTTGCGATGGAGATTACGAAGTTGTGATATATACTATGACATAGATCCACATTGTATTGGTCTGTGGCTATGTTCTTTCATGTTGTAGCTCCATTGTGTATAATCTCATGGATGCATTTTGATTGAGTCATAGAGATATGGATCCACATTGTATCTGCAGTGTATTGGTCAACGACCATGATTTTGGTTAGATTATTTCGAGTATGGGTATGCCTACCTCGGGGATGATATATGTATATTGGTGGATTCTTTCTTTCTTTTCTGATAGGTCTTTTGAATTCAGTACCTTGATCACACTAGTTGTGCAAAGTTCTTTGGCCATCACTTTTTCTTCTCCAACCTCACACTTTGGGGGGAATCTGTTATACGCCATTCTTTCACACCTAGCTAAGTGTTTCATTTCACTTTTCTAAGTGTTGTGCTGCTAACATCTCACCTGAAGTGTCACGGTTGCAATGTAATAATGTCATGGCATAAGTGTCACACTTTCCTAATTATTCCAACCTTATTACCATGTAAAAATCACATGTCATGGTCCCTTGTGAAGTTAGAGGAAGAAATACATCATTTGAGGGTCAAAATCTCACTTTTCCCCTTGTTTTTCTAGACCCTTTTGACCATGGTATCCCCCTTCCCCACTGTTGGTGGATAAATATGTTCAATATATATATCTTACACTTATTTAATTTTCAATCCAGGATTCGTAATCGAAAGAGTCGTTACACTATATGTGTCGAGAACAAGTAACCTACCTAAGTCTATTGCATATAGGAAATAAATAATAACATAAAAACCATGTTTCTAAGATTTCTAAATACTTCAAAATATCTCGTAACCTAGAAGAGAAAAGTGATAATAGAACTTAAACAAACAGTCAATCAAAGAGATGTTGTCCTAGAGAAACAAGTCTGTTCATTTCAGGCTCTTGAATTAAAAAGATGAACTTTAAGAATATTGTTTCCTATTGAAATTTAAAACAATCAATTCCAACCATTCTCAAAACCAAAACCAACGTCAATCTCATGGAATTTAATCAAACTAGCGCAAGGGTGTTCAGTATAACTGAAAGACTTTATTATAGAGCATGACGATGAAATATAAAGTCTTCTGATCCCTTGAGGTACTAGATCCACTACAGTCATAAACTCAAAATATCAGTTCCACACTTCAAATCATGAAATAGCTACCTTCAACATCTGAGAATGAAATGTCTATTCGATCCAACACTTTCTTATTCACACCAAATCAAAATCATTAACTCAATGCTCAATCTTGAAAATGAAGTAAAGACCAATCACATGCACACTACTGTAAAATATCCAAACAAACACACAGAACGTCTACAAGGAGGTTTACCTTGGTTGGGGCGGTGGGCCCTTTCCGAACCAACAAGGAACCTCTTAAGAAAGTAATTGACTAAATTTATTCACTCACATCCAAGAATTGACATAAAAGATCTTCTGTATTAATTCGACTGGTAAATTGGATTAACAATCTTTTACTTCATACATGGCAATGATAAGTATCATCTGGTTCTGACAGTGAACTTTTTACAGTCGCTATTATCACCCTTAGCTATCATTTATACGACATTCCCTATATAAGGTAAGCTGATACTACCAATATCTATAGATAAGCATTAAACAGTTTGAGAGATTTCTCAATTAAGATTTACATCGAATTTTTAGGAGTCGACTCCATCCTCAGGACACAAAGTGCATGAGTGATGGAGTCTCTTTGTAACTGGAAAATTGATTTGGGCGCTTCTATCCAACTGTCTCCTTGAAATATTTACCATCATCCTGGTCCAACTGGTGCATTTTGGAAACAAAGGTTATGGTACCGGATTGCACACAGTCGCGAATCTAGTACCGGAATAGAACAAAGCAGGTAGTACCGGAATAACGCACGTCTTGGTACCGGAATAGATTTGGTACCGGATCAAAACTGACTTGAGTACCGGAACAGATTTGGGACCGGATTGCACAATGTCTGGTAGTGCCGGACAGACTGCTTATAAATCAAACCATTAGGACTATACAAAATAAGACATTTTCAATCGAATTAATTTAAGAAAGTTAAACAAACATGCTTTAAATCATCAATTACCTGTTGTAGACATGACATAACTATTAGGCATGTGTTTTGGGGGGAATAGTCCAGTATAGGTTTATAACATAGGAAAAAAGGATTATATATAGGGTGATATAAGGAATTATCTATATCAAAATAGGGACTCAACATTTCCCCCATGCTGAAGGTGTTGCATGTCCTCATGCAATGTTATCAAAAATTGATCCCCAAAAACTTTATGCACAGTTGGACCCTCCTCTGTTATTCCTTAGATTACAGGATGTTAACACCAGCAGCTTCACTCTTCAATTCCTTCTTGATCACCCTAGTGTAATGGATCAATCACAAGACCTTGTTAGATTTGGCAGAGGCCTCTGCATGCTGCTCCTTCAATTCTACATTCTCTACTTTAATATGTCTGTCCAATATTTTGTATTCTTCAACTTCTTGCTTCAATATCTCAATTTCTGTTAATAATGTTTGTTCATTCAGGGACTTGTCTGGGTTTGGTGTGAGTACCTCCTTAGCTACCATTCTTCGAGCCCCTTTTTCTTTTCTCAGACTCCTCAAAGCCTTTATTATCATTTTTTGTCTGCTCAAGGACTTGCCTGGACTTGGTGTGAATGCTTCCTGAGTTACCACCTCTCGAGCTTCTTTTTCTTTCCCCAAATCCCTCAAAGTCTCTGTCACCATCCCTTCTGTCTCTCTTATTGTTACGAGTCCTTCTACTTCGTTTGTGGTAGCTTCCCAGCCACTCCCTTTTTCTGGAGAACTTGGAATATCCATGGATTCCTTTTGAGGAGAAGGTATGTTTGGAGTCGTCGCATGTTTGGCCATACTTCTGGTTGTCCTGCGTATGGGCAGTGAGACTTTCTTAGACTTGATGACAGGGGTAGGGGTTTCTTCAAAAAGTTTCCTTTTCTTAGATTTATTGACAGGGGTAGATATGGACACATATCCCTCCTGTGTTGACTTGACTTTTATATTGGGGCCTTGAGTTGTAAATTCTGGGGTTTGCTTCTGCTGGAGAACCCATATTTCTATTCTGGATGATTGAGGTGTAGGCTCTGGAACTTGTGGCTCATTCCCTTCTAGTTTCTTTTCATTTTTGCTTGTCACTCTAGTGGTTTCCTTTAGTTCACTAAATGACTTTTGGGAAGGCTGAATAACTTCATAAATACTTTTCAATTCCTTAGAGGATTTCAGAGGGGGTTTTACAGTTGGCTCTAATAAAATCTCCTCCTTCTTTCGTTTCTTATTTTGTGATCATTGGTATTTAGGGCGCAAGACCGAGCTAGATGCTTTAGCTTGTGAAAATATTTTCTTATTTTGTAAATGGAATTCAGGGGTCTTTTCTATTCGGCTGGCTGGTTCTGATGGCACTTCTACAATTGTTTCAGGAACGTTGTTCAATTGACCACCTGGTTCTAAGTCTTCTTCTCATCTTTTATTCCTTTGAGCGAAGGTAGGACTTACTCTCTAGAATTGAGTGGTTGTCTTCTTTCTCGATATAGCATTTTCCCCTACGACAAACTTTTCTGTCACTGATTTCTCAATGGTCTGAGATTAGTTGGGCATAGAAATATCTTCTTCACCTCCTGATGTCATTTTTATCTCTTTCTTTTCCTTTCTGCTTGAGCCTTCACTGTGTGTCCCTGCCTCCTGTGTCTGGACTGATTTGGATTTTTCTTGAGAGAAACTCTGTTGGAGTAACTGCTTCCAACTACCCCCTTATGTTTTTAAAGCATGAACAACCAGAAGTTTGATTAAAACGTGATGATGAAGGCTAGTCTCAGGTTTCTTGGAAACTAATCTCATCCCTCTTGCCATTTTCTTTGAACTCATCCATAAAAAGTAGGGAAAATTAATCTGTGGTCCTCCCTCAAAATGTGATAAATTCTTTAAATGATAAATGAAGGTCACGACATACCTTCCCTCGTAGATGAGGAATTTCTGCAGACTTATGAGCATCATCCAATATTCCTCCTTAATGTAGCTTCGAGGGACGCCTTTGGTCCAATCGGGGTTGTGATGTTCTGGCTTGAGGAATTTTTGACAGATCTTTTTGTCAATGATCACTCTTTTAAAGTATCTTTCTGCAACCATCCAGAGACCTATATCTTCTGCTTTAGTGGCTTCTGTAATTGTTAACTTCACGTCCCCAAACTGCACATTTTCTCCATCATATGTCTGCGCAAAGACAAGAGAAATTCCCTTGTGATGACCTTTAAATTTTTCCAAGAATGGCACCCACCCTGCCTATTCATGTTTTTTCTTACAAGCCTGGTATTATGTTGTTTCTCTATATATTTGAAATATGGGCTCATGCCTGTCGACCCCCATGCTAGCTTAAACAATTCTCTCGGGTGGATAAATCACGGACAGAGGGTCGAGGGTTGAGTACCGGATGGGAAAAATATGCTAGGGATACGAAGGCATAGGGTGACTGTAGATGGTGTGTCAGCAACGGTAAATAACACTCATCTGGATGGCAGAGCCATCCAAATAAGCATTTATGAATGGAAGTGTAGACTACAACGGTCACGTTGATACTCATGATGATATGGTGAGGTAGGTTGGATCTACTAATGGATTCATGGGAAGCTTGGTGTCAGACGATATTCACGGAAGGATGTGGTCGTTGTGATCGGGATTCATGTATATGAAATCGACTGGGATCATTACTTGATATGTTGTGATTCATGGTTCGTGTCATTTCATATAGTATGGAAACAAATCATAAGTTTATGGGGTTTATTTATCGGATAGACAGAGGGAGTATGAGTTTGATTCGGTAGAAAAAACATCATGACCTTGCACTCTTGATATTTCATAGGGAACTTCCTCTTTACAAAAGTGTGGTCTAATCTTTTTACAGAGATTTGTGAAGAAACAGGGGTATGTCATAATCCGAGAGCAATTAGATGTTCCAAATGCATATTTAGTCTAATTCCTTTAAATAACACGAAAAAAGAGTGTCGAATTTGTATGTCCTAGCACTAATAATTGGACAACGACTTGGAAACATGATGAAAGTTACCCGTTATATTCTTACGAGTACTAGATCATCTGAGCATCGGATCACCTATGTGTAGAATTGGAAGTTGGTACGGGATCACATGAGTACCGGATTACCTGAGTGTTGGATCACCTGTGTGTAAAACTTGTAATTAGTACCAGAATAGCGCAGGGTACCTTCTTTTATGCTGGATAGCATCAGGTACCAGATAGGCACAACAAGATGATTTGGTACAAGGATGGTCCTTAGTACCGGATGATCATAGAGGTGATCATTGATGTGAGATAAGCACAAGAATGAACATTTTTCTGGTGCTTAAAAATCTTGACAACAATTCTGGTGATAGTGATTTGTAGGAATAGTTGGTGTTTTGTGATCAAATTTGACTGAAAAATAATGTAGTTGCCAAATTATATAGAGGAGCGATGTAAGAAATCTTTACAACAGGAGGGTATTCTATAATGACCAGTGACTGGGATGACATAACTCCTTTTTTTCTGGAACCAAGGTGACCATGCTTTTGCTGGCATTTCCTCTTTTATTACAATAACAATAATAATAATCCTAACTACTAATTTTCTGTGGATTTTTATCGAGCCCATATTAGTTAATGCTCGCTGGTATTTTCAATTTTATAGAGTCTGGAAAACTTAAAGGGAACTCTCTATACTGTCCCGTGGATTTTTATCGAGCCCGGGCCAGTTCCTGCTCACCGGTATTTTCAATTTTAAAGAGCCCGAAAAACTTTAAGGAAACTCTCTATACTGTCCCATGGATTTTTATCGAGCCCAGGCCAGTTCTTGATCACTGGTATTTTCAATTTTAAAGAGTTTGAAAAACTTAAAGAAGACTCTCTCTGGTAGATGTCCTCCTTATTTGTTTATCTACATGGGAACGCCACCAATTTTTTTTTTTTTTTTCCTTTGTTAATTACACCAAAAAATAAATAAAGAAAAACTTCATCTCATGACACACCTATGTACATAAAATGGATTTATACAATTTGAACTTACTATGGTAGGTCAGCCGGAGGAGAGACCCTCTTGCTTACCAGTTGCATTTCGAAAGTCTGAAGAACATTTTTGACGAAATCCTCCTTTGACAGAGGTTTATGATAAACCTTCAGTCGATACCCATTTACAACAAGGGAAGTATGATTTTAATCAATGGTCTTTATCCTTACTACACCATTGTCATAGACTGTATCAACCTCATAGGGCCCCATCCATCTGGTAGACAGTTTACCTTCAAAATTTTTGAATCTGCTATCATATAGGAGGGCCCAATCACCTGGCTGGAAGGACTTCTTTTTAATGTACTTGCCATGCCATTTGGTCCTTTTCTCTTGTATCAGGGTGGTTCTTTGTAGAGCATCCTGTCTTATCTTATCAAGCTCATTCAATTGTAACAACCTCTGTTTTTGAGCTTCGTTCAGGTCCATTCCCAATTGCATGGCAGTTTTGAAGGTCTTTACCTGAAACTCTATGGGAAGTAGTACCTACTTCCCATACACCAACTCATAAGGTATATGGCATGTTGTATTTCTCCAGGTTGTCATGTAGTCCCACAAGGCCTCAGGAAACCTATCAACCCAGTCTTTGTGATGCATATGAATAGTCTTAGTGAGGATGGCCTCTATCACTTTGTTGGTCAACTCCACTTGGACATTGGCTTGGGGGTGATAGGGAGAAGACTTTATGTGTTTGATCTTGTATTGTTCGGTAAGAACCTTGACCAAATTTGAGGTGAATTGTGTCCCTTGGTCAGTGACTATTTCCCGAGGTACCCAAAAATGAATGAAAATTTCCTCAAAAAGAAAGTCTACCAGAGATTTTTCATTGGCTGAATACAGAGCCTTGGCTTCTACCCATTTTGTTACACAGTCTGTGAAAAATATTATGTACTTTTTCCTGCGGGACATGGGATTGATATGTCCTACAAAATCTAAGGCCCATTTTTCAAAGGGTTCGATTACTACTTGGTCTTGGAGTGGCATTTCGTCGACTGCTGTAGGTTTTCCCATTCTTTGGCAATCATCGCAGCTGACCACATATTTCTTTGCATCTTTGAAGATGGTTGGCCAATAATAGCCAGACTATAGGATTTTGTAGGCTATCCTTTTGTCAGCAAAGTGGCCTCCACATGGGCCATCATGGAAAGCTCTAAATATATCCTGCATTTCATCTTCTCGGACACATCTTCTGATTACCAAATCAGGCCCCGTTCAGTATAGGGTATCCTCATGCCACATATAATTGGCACTTAGCTGAACAATTCTTTGTTTTTCTCTGGATGTCATACCTTGAGGCAGCTTGTCAGTTACCAAATAGTTGGCTACGTCTGCATACCAAGGGGTGAAAGTAGAAATGGAAAATAAATTCTCATCCGGAAAATCATCATCTACTGGAGTACTGTCACCTGTATGGATAAGCCTAGACAAGAAATCAACAACCAAGTTATCTCTTCCAGGCCTATCTATAATAGTGATATTGAATTCTTGTATTAACAACATCCATCTAGTTACTCTATCATTTGTAACAGGTTTATTCATTAAAAATGTGATAGATGAGTGGTTAGTGTGCAAAAAAACTTCGTATCCCATTATTTAATGTCTAAACTTATTGATGGCATGTACTACTGATAAAAATTCTTTTTCTGTGACAATATAGTTTGCTTCAGTAGGTGAGAGTTTCTTACCAACAAAGTATATAGCATAAGGAATCTGCCCTTCCCTTTGTCCTAAACATCTCCCAAAGTAGTATCTGAGGCGTCTGTGCAGATATAGAAAGGAAGGGACCAGTTTGGACCTCTCAAAGCAGGGGCACTTGAAAGTTTTGTTTTTAAGATTTCAAAGGAGATTTGGCATTTCTCATCCCAACAAAATTCCACATCTTTTGCTAGTAGTTTGAAAAGGGGGACAACTAGGTTTGTAAAATTTTGAATAAACCTCCTATAGTAGCCGGCATGCCCTAGGAAACTTCTGATTTCCTTTTGTGAGCTAGGGATCTTAATTTGGGAAATAATGTCAATTTTAGCAGGGTCCATTCTTATTCATGTACCGGAGATGTGGTGACCTAGAACAATTCCTTTGGTAAGCAACATTCTCGATTTTTCATGACTGAGTGAGAGGTTGGTCTCTTTACATCTAACCAATACCTTTTTCAAATTATCCAATGCTTGTTGGAAATCATCCCCATATACCGTGAAATCATCCATGTAGACTTCCACACAATCATTGGTCAAATCAGAGAAAATAGTCAAGACAACCCTTTGAAAAGTAGCAGGGGCATTACATAACCCAAAGGGAAGAACCCTATAGGCATAGGTTCCCCAAGGATAGGTGAATGTGGTCTTGTCCTGATCTTCTGGTGAAATTTGTATTTGGTTGTAACCACTAAACCCATCCAAGAAAGAAAAATACCTCTTCCCAGATAAAGTGTCTAAGACCTGATCTATGAAAGGTAAAGGGAAGTAGTCCCTATAGGTGGCCTTGTTTAATTCTCAAAAGTCCACACAAATCCTCCATTTCACATTTTTCTTTGGTACAATAACTAATGGGGAGACCCATTTTCTATTTGATATAGGGTAAATGAAATTAGCTTGTAGGAGTTTTTGGAGTTCTTCCATTACTATATCTTTCAACGCTGGGTTCATTCTTATTTGAGTTTATCTGACAGGTCTGATCTGATCATTAGTGTAATTATGATGCATACATGTATCTGGGTGGATTCCTTTCATGTCAGAGTAATCCCATGCAAACACATTAGATTTCCCTTGAATCATTTGTATCATCTTTCATTGTTGATCTGTTTCTAGGATAGCATTGATATATAATGAATTTCCAAGACTGATTTCAACAGCTTGGACAGCTTATTCCTTCCCTTCCTCTACTTGTGAAAGAGTGGCTATTGTATAAGTGGAAGGGTGCCAAATTTCTTGAAATTCAAGGCTAAAGATGTGTGTGTAGTTATGGAAAGATTGGGGATAGTCAATGCATGTCGAAGCAGCCAAGAATATACCTAGGATTTGTTTTTCAGAGTGATCTTGTACTCCTTTTACTTGTTCAAGTGTCAACAAGGGTTGAGTACAGTCCTCCTCCCCATAAGGATTCTCTAACCAAAGAGGAACTTCAGTGGTTGACTGGGCGAGGGGAAAAAGGATAAGTTTCTGACTTTGAGTGCCATTGGAAATTGTCATTTCTCTAGATCGACAACTGATGAATGCATCAATAGTGGCCAGCCAAGGTCGGTCGAGTACTACTGGGTGTCCTGGTTTGGGGGATTTGAGATGGATTACCAAGAAATCGATAGGTTATTCCCGAGAGGCCAATGTCACTGTTATATCATCTAAACTTCCTGCTGGGGTGATGACTGATTTATCTGCAATTTCTAGCAAAGTTTGTGTAGGTCTTAAGTGATCGAGTTGCAATGTTTTCATAGTGTTTATTGACATCACATTTATTGTTGCCCCTAGATCAATCAATGTGTTATGTAAGGCAACACCATTCATTTCTATGGTTACCACTGGGTTTTCTAGATCACTATACTTGGAAGGCATTTCTGTTATAAATTCGGATAACTACCCTAGCACCCGTATGACAGGAGGTTCCTTCCTCTTTCTCCCTGGATTTTTAATACAAAGGTCCCTTACAATTTTATCATAGATCGATATGTCTTTAATGTCCTGTAATAGTGGGATATTTACACATATGTTCCAGAGTTCAGTCTCTAGATTATGTTCTAGAGGTTCCTCAGTTTTCTTTACAAGCAACCTTTCTAGGTAATGGGGGTTCATTTTATGGGGTGTTTCTGCTAAAAGGGAGTTGGGAGAAGGAATTTATTGTGATACTGGAGTGTTTCTTTCTTCGTTCAATGGATTAGTCGTCTATTCTTCTCTTTGAATTGTTTGGACATCTATTTGATTCATCTTGGTTTGTGTGATCATACACTTGTTCTTCTTGGATGACCATAGTGGGATTTGTTTTGTTTACAATCCTTCCTGATCTTAATTCAATTCCATTAAATGGAGCTGGTGTTATTAGATATGTAGGAAAGGTTTGTACTTCAACGTTTTGTATAGGTTGTGTTGGTCTGTTATTTGGGTTAGGGATAGGTTGTGCAGGAATGGGGGTAGGCTGAGGAGGGTTTTGGATGGGTGCATCTTGCATTGGTTGCTGCATATTTGGATTCATGGGTAGTGCAAGTTGTTGTTGTGGGGGTGGAAGAAGAGAAGGGGGGTTAAATACTGGGAGCAATTGTGAAATATTCGAAGGATATTGTGGATAGGTGGGAAAATTTGTTGGTTGGAAGGGGACATTCCCATATACAGGTCCTCTCCACCCCTGTTGCCAAGGTTGGGTTTGTGTCGACCATTGAGGATAATACATGGGGGGTACCCATTGCTGTTGGGGGTATTGTGTCATTGGGTCGGAAAACATGCTGGGGTTTTTTTGTTTCCATGGTCTCCTAGGGGGGTAGGATGTCTCAGGTTCTCCTCCTCCCTTGAACATGGCCTTGAGTCTGGGGAGAGAAGGGCATTCGTTAGTAGGATGGTCCTTTGTACAGAGACCATATATTTCAATAACATTGAGGGGGAATTCCTTTTCAGGGTGTTTCCTCCTACACTGATGACAGAAAATCGATAACACAATGTTTTCTTCCTCTTGTTTTCTTTTAATTTTCATGGTATCTAGTTGGGAACTGATGGTGTTTAGGATATCTGTTTTAAAATTTTCCAATAGATTTCCTAGTTCAATCCTCATGACACCTCCAGATGTGGGTTTATCCATTCTGTTGATAGGGTCCCTTGTACTTTTCCCCGTTTTAGCTTGACTACGAGAGTATCTTTTACAATACTCTGCTATGTCTGCAAA
Source organism: Picea engelmannii (assembly GCA_009831015.1). Classification (NCBI taxonomy): domain Eukaryota; kingdom Viridiplantae; phylum Streptophyta; class Pinopsida; order Pinales; family Pinaceae; genus Picea; species Picea engelmannii. The sequence goes on along the minus strand of ML780153.1, from coordinate 64,546 downwards.
TGGTTTTTGGTATATGTCCCGATAACTTATGAGCTTTAACACTTCAATGCAATCATCCCTCACACCCTTTAGAAAGACAGTCCTAATTGTAGTTGTATCTAAAGAAAAGTGCTTAGTCTTTTGGTAATTGTATAAGAACCTCTCTAGGTAGTCTTCTAAGCTTTCTTCTTCAGATTGCTGCATTTTGAATATATCATTCCTAGCGTCCCTAGGTCTGAAGTAATCTTGGTATTTCTGGAGGAAGGTCTCCTTCATACCATCCCAAGACAAAATTGTGTGTTTCCCTAAGCTCATGAACCACCATAGTGGCGAATCTTTTAGTGTAGTTGGGAAAAGTTTTAATTTTTGAGCATTATCTGTGTAGTTATAGCTCCTACACAATATGTCAAATTCAAATAAAAATGAGTTAGGGTCTTCTGTTGACATACCTCGAAAATGAGGAAGTGAAGATAATGGAATGTTCTTCATAGCAATGTCTTTAGTGATATTCAGTATGGGGAATTTGAATTTCTCTGTTGCATTGGTTATGTTTCCCTCTTCTTCTGCCATGTCTTCAAGCAATCTGTAGGGAGGTGGTGAATTTTCTCCACTGATTGATGGTTCCACCACTGGGTTACCTGCTATCTCTAGTTGTTCCAAGGTTTTGTGTAGCCTTCCAACAACAGATGTAGCCTCTTCTATTAGCACCTCTACTTGCTTTCCAGTTTCTCCTATGGATGGGATCGCCAGTTCTTCCTTCCTTTCTTGTTGTCTTGTGTCTTTAATCTGAACAGTGGCTTCAGATCTAGTGCCTTTTGTTGTTGTTGAAATTACTGCCTTTGAGCTCTCTCCTCTGCAAATTTTTCCTGCATGAATTTTTGATGAATTAGTATANNNGTTGTTTGTTTTTCTAGTTTTTCTGAGATTTTAGGAGCAATAAATCTACCTTTATTATCCCTGTACCTACTCATAAAAAATGAAATGAATGAAAAATGAAGATTCCTAATTAAAGGTAGGAGGACAACCTGACTTTGGAGCAACCCCACCAAAGTGGATGCACAGGTTCTTACCTTTCGTCTTACCATATTCTCTTCTCCCTCAGATTATCCTCAAATCCAATCCAATACTTCATCAAACCAATCGAAAACAAAAAATGCTACCTGTTACCGTTTACAACTCCCTGACAACGGCGCCAAAATGTTGGTGCATAAATATGTTCAATATATATATCTTACACTCATTTAATTGTCAATTCAAGATTCGTAATAGAAAGAGTCATTACACTATATGTGTCGAGAACAAGTAACCTACCTAATTCTACTGCATATAGGAAATAATTAATAACATAAAAACCCTGTTTCTAAGATTTCTAAATACTTCAAAATATCTCAGAACCTAAAAGATAAAAATGATAATAGAACTTAAACAAACAGTCAATCAAAGAGATTTTGTCCTAGAAAAACAAGTATGTTCATTTCAGACTCTTGAACTGAAAAGATGAACTTTAAGAAGCTTGTTTCCTATAGCAATTTAAAACAATCAATTCCAACCATTCTCAAAACCAAAACCAACTTCAATCTCATGGAATTTAATCAAGCCAGCACAAGGGTGTTCAATATAACTGAAAGACTTTATTATAGAGCATGAAGATGAAATATAAAGTCTTATGATCCCTTGAGGTACTAGATCCACTACAGTCATAAACTCAAAATATCAGTTCCACACTTCAAATCATGAAATAACTACCTTCAACATCTAAGAATGAAATGTCTATTCGATCCAACACTTGCTTATGCCCACCAAATAAAAATGATTAACTCAATGCTCAATACTGAAAATGAAGTAAAGACCAATCACATGCACACTGTTGTAAAATATCCACACAAACACACAGAACGTCTACAAGGAGGTTTACCTTGGTTGGGGCGGTGGGCCCTAGCTGAACCAACAAGGAACCTCTTAAGAAAGTAACAGACTAATGTTCTTCAATCACATCCAAGAATTGACATAAAAGATCTTCTATATTAATTCAACTGGTAAATTGGATCAACATTCTTTTACTTCATACATGGCAATGATAAGTATCATCTAGTTCTGACAGTGAACTTTTTACAGTCGCTATTATCACCCTTAGCTATCATTTATATGACATTCCCTATATAAGTTAAGATGATACTACCAATATCTATAGATAAGCATTAAACAATTTGAGAGATTTATCAATTAAGATATACATCAAATTTTTAGGAGTCAACTCCATCCTCATGACACGAAGTGCATGAGTGATGGAGTCTCTTTGTAACTGGAAAACTGATTTGGTCACTTCTATCCAACCGTGTCCTCGAAATCTTTACCATCATCCTGGTCCAACTGGCGCATTCTGGAAACAAAGGTTCTAGTACCGGATTGCACATAATCATGAATATAGTACTAGAATAGCGCACGTCTTGGTACCAGAATAGATTTGGTACCGGATCAAAACTGGCTTGAGTACCAGAACGGATTTGGTACCGGATTGCATGGTGTCTGGTAGTGCTAGATAGACTGCTCATAAATCAAACCATTAGGACTATACAAAATAATAAATTTTCAATCAAATTAATTTAAGAAAGTTAAACAAACATGCTTTAAATCATCAATTACCTCTTGTGGACATGACATAACTATTAGGCATGTGTTTTGGGGGGGATAGTCCAGTATAGGTTTATAACAGAGGCAAAAAGGCTTAGATATAGGGTGAGATAAGGCATTATCTATATCAAAATAGGGACTCAACACCCACTCTAGGGGAGAGACCATTCCCTTGACGTAGTGTTAGGGGGTGTCCTGGTCTCTCTGTGCACCTCTCTGGGGAAGAGACCATGCATATTTGGTCAAATCCCTTGAATCTAGGGGCATCTTTCTAGGGATTTTTGGATGGTTCTTGGTTTTTTTCTTTTTTTCATCAAGATATGATTTGAGCCTCCTTCTATCTTATCTTTGGAGAAAGAATAACCATGAAGATAACTCATTCTTTACCAAGATCCACTCTTTTCTCAACCATGTTTTTTATTTACCCTAGTGGTTAACCCTTTCTACATCTATATAACCAGGCCATTTTAGAGTGAGAGGGGATGGAAAAGTATCATACCAAACTTATGATCTTGTCAAGGAGTGCCAAACCTTTGTTTGTGTGAATACGATTAAGTTGGATTCATGTTCAAGGGATGAAGAAGGAAGCTTGGAGGATTGCAGTAGCATCATCAAGCTGTAAGCTTCATGCTTTCATTAATATAAGAACTTGGCCTATTTCTCTTATATTCTCTCATTCATTTATTTTTTATTTGATCACTTTGTCTAAGTTATCAATAGGTAGGGTTGCTATTATTCAATCATAGATAGTAGAAGAATAAGGTTTCTCTTATTCTTGCATGATTGACTACTCAAGGAGGGATGCTTGGATTGGAGCTCAATTGTTGGAGTGGTGAGGACAACCATAAGAAACCAAGTACATATACCATCTCTCCTTCTCTTTGAACCCTCCCGCAAGAATATAGAATAGTTTGTTAGGAGGATGTTAGTGACCATTTGTTAGAGGTTGTCTCACTTGTAGGAAATCCAAGTGAGGGGAATTCAACCTGTCTGCGGCAGGAGAATTCTCACCACACTTGTATGGTATGCATTGAAAATGGTATGGTATTGTATGCATTGGAAATGGAAATGGTATGCATTTCCTTACCATTGTATGGTATCCATTAGAAATGGTATGGAATGGTATGGTATGGTATGCATTTCCTTGCCATTGTATGGTATGCACTAGCAATGGCAATGGTATGCATTTCCTTGCCATTGTATGGTATGCATTGGCAATGGTATGGCATGGTATGGTATGTCTTGCCTTGCCTTTTCCATGCCATGCCTTGTTGTTTCCATGCCATTACTTTCCATGCCATGCCTTTCCATATCATGCTATGTCTTTCCATGCCTTGTACTAAATTAACAAGTTTAATACGTAAAAATTACAATAAAATAATTCATTAAGCATGTAACTCTACAAGTGGTTATCCCATATATCTTATATAAAAATACTTGCATGAGAAATCCAATGTTTTTCTCAATGAGGCATAGTGCAATTTCTGAAGAGATGGTCGATTTTCAACAACACTATGTCGGGAATTTGTGGGTAGTGTATTCACATGGGCTTGGGAAAAATAGACTTGTGGGAGCTTACAAAACTCCGTTATGACGCTCATTTTGGATTTTATGCTCCATGACCAAATTGGCTACATGTCCCTGGATGGCTTGAAGAGGCGAGTTGCAACTCGTGATTAAACTCAAACCGAGATTCAGATGGGTGAACTGTCAATTGCATTGGATCCAAAGAAATAGGTTTTAGCTAAGTGGGGGCCTCTATTGTCATTCCGTCCACCGGAAAAATGTTTGTTTGAGTATCTCTAGCACTAGGGTTTTGGTCAATGAGGCATAGTGCAATTTCTGAAGAGGAGGTTGAATTTCAAGAACACTGTGTCGAGAATTTTTTAGTAGTGTAGTCGCATGGGCCTTGGAAAAATAGACTTGTGGGAGCTTATGGAACTCCGTTATGTCAGTTTTTTTGGATTGTATTCCCTCAGACCAAATTGGGCACATGACCTTGAATGGCTTAAGGAGGTGAGTTGCTACTCATGATATAACTCAAACCGAGACTCGGATGGGAGAAACACTAGTTGCATTGGATCTAGAGCACTGGGTTTCATCTAGGGGGGGGCTCTATTGTCATTATGTCCACCGAAAAATCATTTGTTGGAGTATCTCTAGCACTAGGGCATTGGTCAATGAGGTATAGAGCAATTTTTGAAGAGGAGGTCGATTTTCAAGAACATCATGTTGGGCATTTGTGGGTAGTGTAATCGAGTGGGCTTTGGCTAAATAAATTTGTGGGAGATTAAAAAACTTTGTTATGCTTCCAGTTTGGATTTTATTCCACTAGACCAAATTGGCCACATGTCCCTAAATAGCTTAAAGAGGTGAGTTGAAACTCGTGATAAAACTTAAACTGAGACTCGGATGGGAGAATCCTCAATTGCATTGGATCTAGAGCACCGATTTTTAGCTAGGGTGGTCCCTCCACTGTCATTTTTCCACCAAAAAACCATTTGTTGGAGTATCTCCGAGACCAGGGTTTTGGTCAATGAGGCATAGTGCAATTTCTGAAGAGGAGGTCGATTTTCAAGAACACTATGTCGATCATTTGTGGGTAGTCTAGTTGCATGGGCCTTGGAAAAATATACTTGTGGGAGCTTACATAACTCTATTATGCCGCTCAATTTGGATTTTATGCCCCCAGACCAAATTGGCCACATAGTTCCTGAATGGCTTGAAGAGGCAAGTTGAAACTCCCTATATAACTTAAAATGAGACTCGGATGGGAGAACCTTTGATTGAATTGGATCCAGAGAACTAGGTTTCATATAGGGGGGGGCTCCTCTATCATTCCATCCACTAGAAAATCATTTGTTGGAGTATCTTCGACACTAGGGTTTTGGTCAATGAGGCATAGTGCAATTTCTGAAGAGGAGGTCAATTTTCAAGAACACTATGTCGGGAATTTGTGGGTAGTGTAGTCGCATGGGCCTTGGAAAAATAGACTTGTGGGAGTTTAAAAATCTCTATTGTGCCGCTTGGTTTGGATTATATGCCCCTGGAACAAATTGGCCATGTGTCCCTGAATGACTTGAGGAGGTGAGTTGCAACTCATGATAAAACTCAAACTGGGACACATATGGGCAAATCGTCAATTGCATTGGATCTATATCACCAAGTTTCAACTGGGGGGGGGGGGG
>ML780153.1:15012-27160 GCA_009831015.1 Picea engelmannii | reverse complement strand
TCACTATGAGTTTGTGGTAGTGCCATTTGGGTTAACCAATTCCCCTGCCACTTTCATGTGCTTAATGAACAATGTACTCAGTAAATTTTTAGATAAATTTGTACTAGTTTTTATTGATGACATATTAATCTACTCTAAGAATAAAGAAGAATATGAAGAGCATCTTAGACTTGTGCTGCAAGTGCTAAGAGATCATAAGCTCTATGCTAAATTCAACAAATGTGACTTCTTTCAGAAGCAAATACATTGCTTGGGACATGTTCTGTCCGAGGAAGGGGCAGCAGTATATCCTGACAAGATCAGGTCTATCATGGAGTGGCCTGCTCTGAAGGATGTTTCAGACATCAGATGCTTTATGGGATTAGCAGGATGCTATAGGAGATTTATAAAAGGATTCTCCAAGATTGGTTGTCCAATCACTGCCCTCCAGAAGAAGGGGACAAAATTCCCGTGGACACAAAAATGTGAAGAAAGATTCCAAACCCTGTAACATCTACTGACCCATGCACCCATGTTGAAAATCACTGACCCAGAAGCTGACTTCCTTGTGTGCACAGATGCCTGTAAGGAAGGGATCAAAGGAGTCCTGATACAGAAAGGAAGTGTGATCTGCTATGAATCCCGAACATTGAACGAACATGAAGTCAACTATGTGACTCATGATCTAAAACTGGCTACCACAGTGGATGCCATGAAAATGTGGAGGCATTACCTCTTGGGAAGAAAATTTGTACTTATGACAGATCACTGTGGATTGCGATATTTGTTTGACCAACCAAAGCTCAATGCCATACAAGCTAGATGGATGGCCCTCCTTAGCGAATTTGATTTTGAAATCAAACACATTAAAGGGAAAGAAAATAGAGTGGTCGATGACCTTAGCAGAAGCATGAAAACAATTCACCTGGCAGGGGTGAGTACCTGCGAGACAGATGTCAAGAACAGAGTCAGAAATGCACAAGAGACAAATCCCTTCGTTCAAACTGTGACCCTGTACCTACAGCAAGAACCCTCTGGAGTAAAATATGAAGGCTACTAGATGACCGAAGGAGGTCTGCTCACTTACAGAGATAAACTGTATGTTCCAAATTGTGACGACTTGAAGAGGTTCATTATGGATGAACTACATAAAAGACCATATACTGGAGATTCCAAATATATAATTTTAAAAATATATATTGTTTAGTATTTTTAATATATTTTAGTCTTGACACATATCATAATCTTAAAATATATACCTCTTTTATTTATGCTATAATGTTTTATTAGATTAACCATTTTTTAAATAATTTATATTCCACACTAGAAGAGACTACGATTTACAATCTAAAAAAACGTGTTTGATAATGTCAAGACCCTTGTAGATTGCACTAATGAAAGGTGTTGTAACTTCAAGGATATAACAACTTTCATAATTTAAAAAAAATACAAAAATAATATTATAAATTTTGAAAAAATACCTCACCAGAATAATGGGTTGTCTACAATTGTTTTTAAAGAAAATCCATTGTTAAGGTACTCAACACATGCATTAATGGAAACATATATATTATTCATTGTAAAAGTACCTTGAATAATCCCTCAAAGTCAACATTTTTTTTTTTTCATATTTTCATTCCCACTAACGCATCATGAAATATCATCATTAAGACCATCATTAGCTTTCACCCACCCTACTAATAAATACTAGGCATTTGTATTTACAAAGTATTATGCTAGTTATATATTTTTATCCCCAACATTTGTTAATAGTTTATATTAGTAATCAATAACAAATTTACTTAATACAAAACTTGATAGTATATCACTTACTATAACAAATGGCATAACTAACAATTTTTTTTACTTATAGCCACATTTTCCTCAAATTGTACTTGTGTCCCATTCATCAAAATGACCAACCTAATACACGCTGGAGATCATTGTAGTTTAGGGACCATTGAGAATGGGTAGACGAGTATGTTTGAATAAATAAATATGTATGGGATCCATCACGAGGAAGATTGATAATCTTCCTAGATCACTTAACAAAAATATAGATCTCATTATTCTTTGATAGAATCTTTGAGGTCTCTATCATCTAATTTGACAACAATATTCTCTTCTAAAGGATTCATGCAACCTTTGGAAAGAGAAGAGAAACTATCAAGAAGGGGGATTTAATATTCTCTTATTAACGACTCATGCGGCCTTTGAAAAGAGAATTGAAACTATCAAGAAGGGGGACTTCACCATTTGTATAATGTTATTGAGGTGTATGATTTGTCTCTCATACTCCCATTTGCTTTTAGTCTCATTTGCAATCTTTTCTTTTGATGTTCTTCTCTATGTGGTTCACTATTCTATCCATACAAAAGTCACTTTCCTTTATATTGATGTATTCCAACATGAGTTAAGAAGATTTGATAGGTATTCCTTGGGGCTTTCCTTTATATTGATGTATTCCAACTTGAGTTAAGAAGATTTGATAGGTATTCCTTGGGGGTTAAAATCTGGGGAAGCTTATTTTTTTTCATTTCTATAATTATAACATTGTAAATTTGAGAACAATGTTGCTCTTTCTATTAATGTGGAGCCAATATTGTAATTATTTCATTTTATATTAATACTTTTCTTATTTTTTAACTTTTTTAATAATTATATGATATTATATGATAGTTGTCAATTTTTTTATTGAATGGTTTTATATTAAAAATTTTAAAATAAGAAAATAATTTTGTTTATGAGAAATATTAACACAATCACAACATTTTTTTTAATAATATCATAATTGCTTTATAAGATTTTAGAATCTTTAGAATTGGAAAGTATATATAGTATTTGCAAAAAATGTTACATGCACATTTTTTTTAAATTAAAAGGTTTGTAGATCTAGAGATGGAAAATTCAACATTATATTGTTGTTTTTGTGAATATATACTTTATTACATGATTATTCAACAAAAAAATTGCTCATAAGCATTTGACTTGTTTGTTATTCAAAACCTTCAACAATTGATTCCACTAGATGAGATATAAAAATTTGATATGTTTATTTGAAATTTTATTTAACAAAATTAGATATGAAAGTATGTAAATTCTTTTCAATTTATAAACCTAAAATAATATATAATCATCATGATAAATTCATTTTAATCTATAAATCTAAAATAAAGTATAAGTATTTTTTTTTTTAACTAAAAAAGAGTTTGTATTACCTTAAGATGTCAAAAAAGTGACACATGTCTAAACATACATCAAAACCCGCCACCTGTTTTGCCATATGTATGAAAACCAGAACAGGTGGTCTACAATGTTCATAGGAAAGTTAGTATATCGGAGTCTGTCTTTAACAAAATTTGACTATAAATGCATCCTAGATAAAAATGATAACATAACAGTAAATAAACTAAATTTGAGGCGAACCTAGACTTCCATCATGGCAGAAGGTGAATGCAAATGGATGGCAACATGTTGGGCATTGGCTCTTCATAGGCTCGCTTGACAGGGAATCAAACAAAATGTCCAGAGGTCTGTTGAGGGCATGTTGGCCGTGAAGCTGGCTGTGAAGCTGGTCAGCCATATCTCGCCTCATCTCAAAGATCAGATTTAAATGGTCCTCCATAAGCCTGCAAGGACTGGGAAAATCGTGGCATGCCAAGGCTGGATGGTCTTTCTCTTCTATATGATACTTTCAATGGGTCTCCTCCTTGGCCCAACAATCATCCCTATCAATCTCAGGGGATTCATTTTGCAGTCCACTGAAATTTGGGGTTTCTCCTTGCATGAAGTCGTCGTGCTTCTATGGAGGGATTTCCTCCTCCACCACACAACTGCTCATAGAAATATCAGGATAATTCAAAGGGAGGGAAGTGTCGGTTGGTGCTATATGATCTGTGATGTCCTCCTCCCAGTTAGGAGGAATATCCTCCTCCAATATACAACCTCCATAATTTATCTTAGGGTTAGGCAATTGGGGCGTAGGCTGGGCATCATCGCGCTAGCTTTGGTCGGAATAAGGATAATGTACATAGCTTCTTCCAAGATTGGAAGAAAGAGAGGGTGATCAATTGCGCCGATGCTGACCTACTAGACTATAGTAGGTCGGCCTGCCTTTGGACTTACCTTTCTCATGAGGCATGGATTCGACACCACTGGGAGAGGAATTGAAGGAGAAGTTGGATGTGGGGGAAAGAAAATTGGTAGAGACTCAGCTCCCTCATATGAAGATTACAGGTGGAAAATGTAGAGCCAGGGGAAAACATTGGAAATAAGTACCACACCAAGAGATTACCTGTGTGATGATGAGAGAAATGACAGTTTGGGGTGCCATAAATGCTGAGGTGATGTTTCCTTGTTGCATCGTACCAGCTCTAGATGGCCAAGCCTAGTGCACCATTAAACTTCCATGATTGTCCCAACGCACTAAATCTTTGTCGGATTAAATGATAGGCATAGTGGATTGAATGAGGGGGAGGATGGAAATGAGTGGATTTAACTGCACTCATCGCCAGAGTTCCATGTATCAATTGCTCGATATGTGTCACCCCATTTAGGGGGAGTAAGTCTTGAAGAGGTAGCTCTTTGCAAGGGGTTAAAAACTGTGATTCGAGATGATCTTGGGAATTGAGAGTGAGGATCTATGCTTGTGTAGTAACCCCTTCATTAGCTAATTTATCAACAACTTTGTTGGATTCATGTCTTATGTGAGAAGAGATGAGAGTGAGGGAGGGATGCAATAAGGCTTGTAAGTAAGATAACGATCCCAGAAGGTGCCATCTTGGAGCAATTTTATTAGGATCAATCTCGTTTATGATTTTGGCTACCAACAAGATAATTATTTTTTAATCTCCTTCAATTATGAGGTGAGGTAAGTTAAGATCTAAGTCTAGTTGAATTCCCTTGATGAGACCCCAAAGTTCCACTGAGTTTTTCGTATCATGCCCCAAATATCCCACCATAAGGTGTCAGATTTTCCCTTTGCTATCTCTAATGACTGCTCCAAATCCTGTTGGGCTAGGATTTCCTTTTGAGGCCCCATCAAAGTTCAGCTTCCAAAAACCAGGGGGTGGACAACTCTAGGTGGAAGGGATTCAGAAGGTGGGAGTTGGGGGAGTTGTGAGAGTAAGAGGTGAATTGGGAGTTATCAACTACCAAGAGGAAAAGATAAGGGATTCAGGAGGTTCAGTGGGAAGGTCATCCTGGGTCCAGGGTTGAGTGTGGATAGTTTCCTATATGCTCTCAAATATCTTTGAGCAAAGAATTGAGGGGGTGGCGTCTTGGGAATGGAAAATGCGTTGGTTTCTTTATTTCCAGAGATGCCACACTATAAATCTTGGCAAGAGTTTCCAAATATTGTTTACTAGTGGGATTTTGAACACCTAAGAGCCCCAGTCCCTAATAGTGTTGATGATACTTGTCGTGTCTCTTTCAGTTTGCATCATGATTAGAGAAACTTGATCCCAGTTCATATTATTGTTGGGGAATTGATTAAATATGTGTTCCATTGTTTCTTCCTGTTGCTGGCATAGGTAGAAAATTGAGGGTCCAATAAAGCCACGCTTCTTGAGGTTGTCCCAGGTTAGGATGTGATTCTGAACCAGGAGCCAAAGAAAGGTGGAAACCTTTAGACAGAGTTTGGTTTTCCAGATTATGTGCCATATGTGCTCTTTTGGTTGGTTGTGAAAATTTTTCTGGAGATGGTAGGATTCTTTCATTGTGAATGTTACTGAGGGGGTATACCCCCAGCGAAGAATGTCCATCTCCTCACTAATGTGAATCTTTTTGTTCCCTATTGTTGCTTTCCAGGGACATTAAGGAAGAGGTCAGCCAATTTGAGATGCTCCAACCCTTGTATATGGTCTTGATAAGGGCATAAGTTGTCCATTGTTTGCAACGAAGGTATTTTTTTCCAAGAATCCATCCAAAATTGGGCATGGTGTCGATTTTGCACTTCCAAAAATGCATGTGTTTGGATGAGTGGAAAGTTTCGCCAAGCTGCATTCCAAATATTGGATCTATGGATCTGATCATCAGGACGAATGAGATGTTCTTGCGGAAGTTGGGGGGTATATTTCTACCTCCAGAGTCACTCCCAAAGTTCCATCGGGTACTTGATCCAGTGCCACCAAATTTTCTCTCCCATGATATTGTTGAGATTTCCCGGGTCTCGGAGACCCAATCCTCCCAAGGAAGTTTTTCTGCAAATTTTTCCCCAACTAATAAGGGTCGATTTCTTCCCTTGTTCATGACCGTGCCAGAGAAAATTACACTAAAGGTTTCTAATGCTTTTGATGACAGTTTGTGGTGCTACTAGAGCTGAGAATATGCAAGCCATAATAGCTTGAAGCACTGCCCTTAAGAGGATAAGCCTAGAGGGGAGATTTAAGGATTTGAAGGTCCAAGGACTGAGGCTATTGGAAATTTAGAGAATAAGGGAGTCCCATGAGATATTTCACGCAATCGAGTCTAACAAGGGTAGGCCCAGGTAGTTGGACGAAATGGAGCTTCTTGGTATGCCTAGGAGGTGGGATATGTGTTGTTGGACTGTGGGGGGAGTGTTGAAGAAGACTATCTCAGATTTTTCCAAATTAAAAGTATCACCTGAGGCTTCACTAAAGTCACTGAGGATGGCTTGGATTTTAATGGATTCTCGGGCTATGGGGGTGTTCATAAGCATCATATCATCAACAAATTGTCTATGGGAGGCAGCAAGATGAAGTCCATGGATAGGGAGCCCTTGGAGGGAACCATTCGAGATCGAGGTTGATATGTATCTCCCCAAAACTTTTTCTATGATTACAAAGAGGAAAGGGGATAATGGATCCCCTTGACAAATACCTCGAGAGGGGGTAAAAGGTCAGGAGAGGATGCCATTGAATAATATGGAGAGGAAATTTGAGGAGGTGAGCTTCATGATCCAGGCTATCCAATCTTCGTTGAACCCAAAAGTTGAAAGAAGAGAATGCATGTATTTCCAACTAATTCGATAAAAATATTTAGAGAGGTTGATCTTTATGAGAATACCTCAGGTGTGAGTGGTCTTTAGTGAGTGAATCACCTCGTGAACCAATATTACACTATCCATGATGTGTCGTCCCTCCACATACACATATTGTTCATTTGAGATGATGAACATAAGAATGGGATTGAGTCAGAGAGAAATTACCTTTGTGATGATCTTGTAGATGACATTCCAAACTGCTATTAGTCTAAACTGCTTCGGGTTGGTGACTCATTCCTCTTTGAGGATGAGGGTGAGAAAGGTGGAATTGAGGGATGAGAGCACCTGTCCTGACATTTGGGATTCCTCCACAAGTTTCCAAACCGCTTCTCATATCATCGGCCAACAGTGGTGGAAGAAGTCCATGGTGAAACCATCTAGCCCAGGGGCTTTTCCTGGGGGCATTTCCTTGACTGTGTGATAGACTTCCTCCTGTGTGATTGGTCTCATCAAAGATTGATTCTTCTCTGGAGTGATTAGGGCTGGAATATTTTGGGTTACCCAATTGATGGAAGGCGTTTTGTCAATTGGAGGTTCTGAAAGTAGCTCTTTGTAATAATTAACTAATTTTGTTTCAATTTATGCATGATCCAGAATTGTGTTACCTTGTGCGTCCTCTAACTTTGTGATGTGGTTGATGTATCGTCTATGGATCATGGAGCAGTGAAAGAACATTATGTTTTTCTCTCCTTCCTTTAACCACTGTACTAGTGACTTCTATTTCCAAAGGATCTCCTCCTTCTTGTGATGGTCTACAAGTTGTTGCTTCATGCTAACATCCTCCAATAACAGGGTGTCTGAATAGCCAAATAAGATGGATTCTTGTTGAATGTCCTCTAGTCATTTTTCTAGGCTATTATGTGCTTGGAATATATTACCAAATACATTCTTGTTCCAATTTCGAAGTTGTTGCTTGAAGTTTTTTATGCACTGCTAGAATTTGTAAATCCTTGTGCCATGTGCGATTTCTTCATTGGCCCACCAAGTATGAGAGAGGTCTGAAAGTCTGGGTGATTTATACAAAATTTCTCAAATCAAAAAGGTTTGTATTTGGGGGTGGCAATCGTATCCATCCACACCTGGATTGGTCAGTGATCTGAGCCCGATTTTGGAAGAATGTTTGCTTCAATTAGGGGGTCCTCAAGCATTAGGGTTTCCAATATTAGGAAATAATCCAGTTTGTTGGCTATGTGTTGGGAACCCGCATGTTTATTGGACCAGGTGAAGGATCTATTCTTGGTCTCAATTTCAATTAGTTTGAGACGATCTATGAGATTGTTGAACTTGGTGCTATCTTGATCCAATCGTTTCAAGCCACTGCTTTTTTATTCTAGGGTGAGGATGATGTTAAAATCCCCTCCCAATATCCATCTCTCTTGACCTATTAGAGATTTTGTATGGGCCAAATTATCTAGGAAGTGGTCTTTCTCTTGACCGATCTGAGGACCATATGCATTAGTGATTCCTGCTTTGTTGGATCCAATGGCATGGTTGGTTCCAGGATGATTGAGGTTGGGTTCCATAGGATGGCTAAACCCCCTGCAGATCCTTTGGAGTTAGTGCATATGAAGTTACAATGACACCAACATCTTTTGAATAGTTCTTCCATTTCTCCCGCACATTTGGTTTCCTGTACTAGGAAAATGTTTGGATCCTTTGCCTTAATACAATTTCGAAGAATCCTATGTTTGGATCTTCCATTGAGGCCTTTGATATTCCATGTGATGATCTTCATCATGAGGAGTTGTGTGGGGGGTGTGGAGCCTTCAGTAAGGTGTTGCATTTGGCCTGAGTTAATCATAAAGTTACCTACCTCTTTGATCAATTGATGAGTCATCTTACGCCGACGTCGTTTTCCCTCTTTCTGGTTTCATTTGGGGTTCATATCAGGATCCAGGTGGATTCCTAGTTGGGAAGTGCCACCTGTTGTGGAGTTGATAAAAACCTTGTGAACATTTCTGAGGTGCTCCAGTGGTATGGTTTGCAATTCCTTCATGTTGAAAGCGTCCCCGAGCTTATCGAGGTCAATGTCTGGAAGTTCCCTCTCATCCATCTGCATTATGGTGTCACCACCTTTGTCTGAGTCTTTTACTGGTGCCATTCAAGTTGCAGAGTCGTGACCTATGATTTTCTCTAGGACTGGATCTAGGGTTTGTTTTGTGTTACCTTTGTCTTTGCTTGGATCTGTTGATTTGTGGGGGGTTTCAACTTCCTCTGTCTCTGGTAGGTTTCTAAGTGCAACAAAGGAGTTGCTAGTAGGGATCTTTTGGTTCCCATTTTGATTGGCTTTTTTTGAAGGCGGTTTTCTGCATCCCAGAACTTGAGTGTAGCCGTCTTTCTGTTTCTCCTCTGTTGTTGGTTGAGCTGGAGCATTGAGGGGGAAGTCTTTGAAGAGATGTCCATGTTCATGACATTTTCTGCACATGAAGGGAATGTGTTCATAATCTATGGTCTGAATCCATTCCTCATCTTGGTATTCTATGGTGACTGAACTGGGGAGGGCTTTGGAGATGTTCATGTATACACAGATGCGTGCATAGGATGTGTATCTTCTTTTCTTGGTGGCTTCTTAGGATTTTACATATCTTCCCAACGTATTCCCAATGTCCATTAAGATTTTCTCGAGCCATAATTCCTGGGGCATGGAGTAGAGGTAGATCCAAACTGGGGCACATGCAAAGTCTTCCTTTTATGGGAAAAAACGATCCGTCCAAAGCCTCAGATAAATCCCAACTGATTTGTAGAAGTAGGGGTCATTTTCAAAAACCCGATCTTTGTCCTCCAGGATGTAGAAGAGGATTGTGAAGAAACCTTTCGAGCTTAGTTTAAGCTCATAGTCACCTTTTGGGTTCCACAAGTTTTTAATCCATTGTGCGAGGTCTTTCTTCGAGGGCCATAACCCTAAGAATTTTCCGATCAAGGAATGATCCTTCATGAATTGGGTGTGCTCTCCAACCCTGGTGGATTTTATCACATATTTTGGTGTAGTTGGTGCCTAAGGGATACATTTCCCTGGTTCCTAGTTGTGAGATGCTTTCAGATGCGATGATTCAACTTCCATTTCCATGTTTTTCCCTGAGCGTTGTTCATCTTGCAGTAGGTGATCTCTAAGATGCGGCGGTGGTTCAAAGGAAAGTCGTCGAGCTCGAGTTCCATTTGTTTCGTTGGTTGTTACATTTCTGTAAGAGGGATTTTTCACCCCCTCCCCCCATCTGAGCCCATTTTGCGATGTCAAGCTCGTTCACAACTGTGGCAACGATGGTTGATGGTTCTAAGAGGTAGGATGTCTGGGCGTAGTAGGGGAGGGAGCATGTAGGTCCTCAAACCTTAGCAGTCTGTCGCTTGTCCATCATACACATCATCTTTATCTTTATCCAAAGTATAAGTATCTTTGTAGTCACTTTCTATTAAAGATAAGTTGAATAAAAGTTGGAACTTTTTTCACATAAAAGAAAAATGAATTATCTTTCATATTATCCAACAATATGCTTATCTTAATGGGGATTCCTTGATAATAGTTGTGTAGAGTTGTGATTTAGTTGAAACTCTTTACCATTTAGTTTTTACCATTTAGTTTGTTGTGATTTATTTAAGACTCTTTACCATTTATTTGGAATTTTGTATGAGTTTCTTTTTAATCTTGATAACATTAATAAAGACATGTTGTTTTAATAAAATTAATAAAACAATCATCTTAAATGAAATTGACTCTATCAATAGTTTCCTAATGAAAATACATTAATACTTTATATTATAAAATATAAAAATCAATCCTTTTCCTATAAGTTTAAACTTATGAAAATACATTAATACTTTATATTATAAAATATAAAAATACGAAGTATTTACAATGTATTACTTTTATCTTATTTTAAACTTTTGTTATTGGTCCCTCTATGTTATGAAAATACATTAATACTTTATATTATAAAATATAAAAATATGAAGTATTTACAATGTATTACTTTTATCTTATTTTAAACTTTTGTTATTGGTCCCTCTATGTTATTCAGTACTAAATGTGCTCTTCTTTTGATAACGGACTCTATATGTTTTATTAAAACTTTTATAAAATTCCTATATATTTACACCACTTTTTTATTTTTTATTCTTAACCTATTTAAGATAAAAACCTTTTAAACCATTATGTGTCTAATTCTATTACTTTCTATTGAAAGTAATGTATATACACAAAATAAAGCTAATAAAAATAATAATCTTTATGTCAATAATAAAACATATAATCTTTATTTTAAAAATAAAACAAATAAACTGTATGTTAATGACAGCGAGCTATGTATTTTCCAAAGATAAAAATATATTTAATCTAAAATTATTAGATTTGAACTTGTTACTCCTTAAAAGGAAACACATATTTTTAATCATTAGACCAACTCAAATTGTACCTTTACTTTTTCAACTGGATAAAGAAATAATTAGTAATAGTGAAAGTCTCTCTTTTCAAATTGAAACTTTTTCAACTGGATGGAGGGATAATTAGTAATAGTGAAAGTCTCTCTTTTCAAATTGAAAGTCTACCAATATCACATGCTTACTTTGTCAAGTGGGTGGAGGGATAAACGACCATGGAAAACGTGGAAGGATGGAGGAATCTGCTCTTCCAAGCACTAGGAGAACCAAGGGTCCAGAAACCATGTTTACTTGGTCCTCCTCTCCACAAGTTTTCAATCAATCAATCTTGTACCTTAAGTCTGGTCAAGTGTGAAGAAAGTTTGTTTCACTGTCATGTGATTTGGTGAAGAAAGTGTAGTTAGAATCATTGATCGGTAAATAAGATCCATAAACACTCTGATGCATGGCAGTATGGATGTATATCCGGTTGACAGAGTTTTAAAAACCGGAACTATTTCAACTGAGATCAGATTTCAAAATTTTAATTTTAATTGACTTTGGATTAATGGATGCCATGGGTGATGATGAGTGAATGCCATGGATGAAGCGCACAGACATAACTGACGGCGTTAAAAAGACAATGACAGTGGGTTTACCCGTGGTAAGCTTCAACGGAGAAGTTGCGATGGATATTTTGAAAAGTTGCCAACTTGCCATGAATATTGCATGTCATGTATACTGACAGCAGTCTTAATGACTGTCGCAGGGTGATAGTGATTGCCCAAAATTTCGAATCATTGTTTTTTGAATTCA